>JAXGGA010003480.1:0-101895 GCA_038373865.1 Uloborus plumipes | reverse complement strand
CTATCATTTAAGTTGGACCAAACTGAAACTGCGTGCAAAATTTTGTTACAATCGTTTCAGTAATATAGGAGTCCATTGGCCACAAACACAGGGACACGTAATTTTTATATATTAAGATATAGTATGCTACAACTCCTACAACGCATGTAAATGTAAAAAATTTAGAAACATTTCTGCAATTTGTAAGGAAAATACACACAGCAACTATACACAGTGGAATACATACACAGTGGAGTTCTGCTGTTTCTTTTAGTTATTGGGGAAAATATTTTTAAAGTATTAAACTTTTGTTTGTAAAATTGCATCTGCTCCCATCGTACAGCTTATCTCTCAGAAGAAGTAAATTGCAACTTTCGATTCCGATGTTCAGTCGTTTTATTTCTTTATATCGATGAGTCCAGAATAAAAAAACGAAAGCGAAATATGTTTTCTGACATTTCGATTTCAGTGTTATTGAACGAAAAATATAGCTTGGTTGTTGGAAGAAAAGTGATGCGTTACATTTTGGATTCGGTGTAAGATGAAAAAAGTTCTTTTTTTAAGAAAAAAATTATTCTAAAGAAAACCTTCAATGTTTAAAAATTATAACAATTAGTATAAATTATACCAACTTAAAATGTTAATCACTCATAAAAATTAAAATCAACCACTTCTGTATCTTTTGCAAAATAAATTGAAAAATATCAGAATATAATCATGAATCAGCCGCAAAATTTCAATATAAGTTGGAACCACTTTTGGAACAATTTAGTTGAGAAAAGGTGTTCCAGCTAGCTAAATGAAGACAATAATGTGTTCCTAATGTGTTCTGCTCAGGATATTTGACAAGTTTTGACTTGAGACATTAAAAACAGATTGGAGACATGTTTGAGAACGGATGTGGAAGATGTTTTGTACCCTTGTTCAAATTGTATCTTTCTTTAATTCCAACATTAGTCACAGTTTTAAGTGGTACTTCTTGATGATTTTGTCATCCCAAGTTTTTTGGTAAGTAACCGAAATCATATCCCAACATACTTTCCTTTTTCATAGTATGCGTAGTTCTCATAGTAGAGAACTACTCGGCCAGTTTTAATAAGTTTGAAGCAGGGGCTTTCTACTAAACACCTACCTACTGATCACTTGCCTCTGCTGCGCTGTACTAGATGAACCATCATCTTGCCTAGTGCTTTGGAGAGAAACTACAAATATGTCTTCAAGGTCGGATGCCCTAGTTTTCCAACACGTCCTCGAGAACGAAATGATTCTACAAATGTTACCAGTGCTATTTCACGAGGAAGAAAGTAAAATAAGATGGGTCAAAATGCTCAACAGCTGACAAGCTCAAATAAAAGAGAAGCAAGGCGTGCAAAAAAAACTAAGAAAACAAAACTGATTATAACAGCAAAAATTCTGGTATGGGTCCCACACTACTTCTTTTTACGTATAAATTTCTTTGTAGATGCCTTAGTGTTAAAATAGTGCTAGGAGTGAGCAAGTTAACAATTCGAACATTTACACCCCTAGTTTGCCACGAAACAATGCAAAACAAATGTTTTACAATGATTCATTTTCTAAATATCGCCGATTTTAACATCATTCAGTGGATTTTTCGCAACATATCGCCAATAGCACCAAATTGAACCCAAATTCAAAAAATATTTTTTTCGCCAAATTTGTCGCCAACTTGGCGATATCTCGTCAAGTTGGCGTCAAACACTTGGCGACCTAAAGCTTGGCGATATATCGCCAAGTGGTCGTGCCAATTCATCTGCATTGAAATCAATACTGATTTTCCCCAAAAAAAAGGGGTAAAACACACCCTTGGGAGCATCCGAATGCAACCACAACTAGACCCCCCTCAGAACCTAGATACCAAACTAGAAGCTTCTACGGCATATAGTTTTTGAATTATGCGACACACATACATACGCACATACGTACATACAGACGTCACGAGAAAACTCGTCGTAACTAACTCGGGGGTGGTCGAAAATGATTTTTCGGCTGGTTATATGTTGGCAGGTATATATGCACGTGCTGACTGGTCAAAAAACGACTCAACATTCATTCAGGGGTGAGCAAAATCAAAATTTTGACCCAAATTTGAGGAAAAAAAATTTCGCGATCACAATACTTCCTTTACTACATAAAAGGAAGTAAAAAACGTTCAAAAAATAAATTTTTAAAAAGCTGACAAGAATCAAATAAAACAAACCAACTACAACTTCTGATCAGAAATTGCTTGAAAATCCCTAAATCCGAAATGATGAATCTTTGATGAAAGAAGAATTGGATGAACGTGATATTCTATTCGAAATTTTAGGTGGTAAGGATTTTGTACTCGTTAATGAGAACGAGTGCTCCAAATACCTTGAAAAATACACCGAACCGTCGAAAAATCACTATTGAAAAAAATACATGTTATGCGTGCAGTTAGCACCATAAATTGTGTCCTACATTTGAGCACAGTGTATGGAAGGACAGGGAGAGTACTGAATAGGAAGTATGGCAGCCGATAGTGGTGATTTATTGCATATCACACTTGTACTGGAAAAAAACATGCTTTTCAAGTCATTTTTGGGCGATTTCGCGTCAAATCAATCATGAAAAAAAAAGTTTTTAACCTCACTATTTCCGATTTAAACAAAAATTGATGCGAAGGATGCAGATGACAAGACAAGTAATCCTGCCGAGTTTCAGATTTCTACTTAAAAAAGTGTACGAAATACAGAGCTGTTAAAACACGAAAAAAAAAAAGTTTTTACATGCAACTTCATTTCTAATTATAGTAGAATAAAAGTTCAAAAACCATTGTGAGGGCAAGCTTTCTATCAATATGTTACATGACATACTTACGCCATTTCTAAGTTTTTAATTTCCCGAAAATGTTTAAAAAATCACTATTTTTACCAGTAAAAATGTGATGAACAATAAAAACGCAACCACCCTCAGCTGCCAGACACCCCGCATGCTGCTTGGATGAGCACAGGGAAACCCACAATACTGATTGGATGAGCACAGGGGAAACCCAGCATACTGCTTGGATGAGCACAGGGAAACCCAGCATACTGATTGGATGAGCACAGGGAAACCCAGCATACTGATTGGATGAGCACAGGGAAACCCAGCATACTGCTTGGAAGAGCACAGGGAAACCCAGCATACTGCTTGGATGAGCACAGGAAAACCCACCATACTGCTTGGATGAGCACAGGGAAACTCAGCATATAGATTGGATGAGCACAGGAAAACCCAGCATACTGCTTGAATGAGCACAGGGAAACCCAGCATACTGCTTGGATGAGCACGGGGAAACCCAGCATACTGATTGGATGAGCACAGAGAAACCCAACATACTGATTGGATGAGTACAGGGAAAGATATATTAAAGCGCCAGACGTCTTAAAATAATCACTCGAAAATGTTGCTAGCTTTTAGACTATAACATGCTCACTATTGCATATCCTATTGATAATTTGAAAATGATAAAATTGCACTTCGTATTGATTTTCTCTACTGTATCTTACCCCAAAGGTATGGGTCATCTTATCCAAAGATTGGGGCAACTTATCCAAAGATTGGGGCAAGTTGCCGAAATGAAAACAATTTTTAACTATCAATTTTAGAAGGTAAAACGTCGTTTTTCAAAGCAAAACTTATTTTTTACTAATTAAAGAAGTCCATATTTTGTTGAAAAAATGTTTTGTTAAAAATTAGACTAATGTGTTATTTTATACAAAATAAAATTACAAACTACGGCGTCTTCTCCCAATCTACCTTATATTGCCTGATCTGATGTAGAAATCTGATTCTACTATATGCGCAATTTTCAAGTATCTAGAGAACATTTTCAATTAATCAGTGTTTATGTAATTAGTGTTCGACATTAACGTGTTGAATAATTAACTGCCGTACTGCTAAAATGAGCAAAGCAAAAGATAGATAGCGAATGCATTGTCTTTCTATGTCTCAACTTTTCAACACATGGCTTCGTCATAGTTTTTTTAATCTTTAGTAATATAGAAAGTTTTTTTTTCTCATGATATAAATATATTTAAAATATAATTAATAGATTACTGGTTCTACGAAATGCTCAGAGAGAAGTTTTTTCCACACAAAAAACACACTTGCTTTCGCAGTGAGTAACAAAAATAACACATAACAATCTTGTTAAATTACAAAGAAAATATCGTTTACCAGTAATAAGCACAAACCTCTTTATAAGTATAAACTGATAGATAAAATAAAATAAAATAAGTTTGAAAATAATGCCCAGAAGTTAATGAAAATTGCTTAATTTAGTTTTAGGACAAAAATAATTGTCCCATGATATGTGTTGCCCTAAATTTATCTAAACAATAATCCTAAATAGGGTAAAAGCACCAGTAGTCGGTCATTTAAGAGATCTTTTGTTCATCTTGGCTAACCTAGAACTTTCAGCTATAAATACAGCAACAAAAACAAGGTAAAACTTTAGAATGAACCTTTCTGATAGTGAATCACCTACTTGTTTCAGAAATTAAAAAAAAAAAATATGTTAAAATCCAAGCTGTTGTCAACACTAGTAAATGCTCCAGTAGTCGGCCACAGAATCATCTTAGCTGAAAAATAAGCAGAATCGCAATCTTGGATGACGGGCACACCATTCAAAATGAAATGACTCATTACTAATTCAAAAAAAGTACCCAAAACTTAACTGCCACTGGTTGATGATTGAGGATAGGTACATGAATGTGTGAATGCGTCATATCTGATTTTGAATTAAAAATGTACTATTTATGAGGAGTTTTATGTCATTGTGGCCGACTACTGAAGCACTTACCCTATAGTTTTAAAAAACTGAAAAATACGCTTTCAGAGAAAATCAAACTAGAAATAAGTTTCAAAGCTATACAATATCAGCTTAGTTTACTGGCACTTATAATGCATCAACACGGAATATAGTTTAGCCTTCAGTAATAATAATAGTAGTAAATATATTACTTTTATATTTGCAGAGAACGTGCATTTTATCTTTTATTCACTGTTACATACAAATAACTGAAACACTAAAATACATCAGCATGTTATATAGTTTAGCCTTTAGTATTAATCTATATCTATAAAAATGAGTGTATGTATATATATATACTTGTTCTCTATACAAATCCACAGTTTGCGTCAGATTTTCATCAAACTTGACACAGAGGTTCCTTGATGCCCTAGAATTCTCATAGGCGGGGTCTTGAAATTTTAAAAAATCTAAAAAGCTCAAATTTAAATTTTTTGTCAAAAAATGACCCTTTTATAGGAATCTAGCCTATTTATATTGTAATCGAGATAGGCCTTTTAGTATTCAAATTGATGAAATTTAAGATTTTTAAATATTAGTATTTTCCAACAATGATTACGATTAAAGTAATGAATTTTCAATTTAAGGCTCACCTATTTCCTTTTAGCATTGAAATAAGTAAAAAACAATCATAATTCATGTGGACTTTATAAAAAGAACCACGGATTTGAATTTCAAATTTGCAATGCGACGACAGTTGCGTCTGTAATGGAGATAAGCCTTCAGAACGAGAAATAGATTTATTTCTGAGTTATAATAATTTTTACTTTGTAGGTGGGAACAATTAATAGAGAAAAGTTAATATTTTAAATTTGGCGGGTGAAATTGATGCAATTTTTTCACTTTCATGTGCATATATTTCATGCCAGTGGACGCGGCAAAGCACAGACAACATTTATCTTTAATTTTCACCTTTTGGTAAGACTATTTTTCTGTAAACGTTTAACTCTCTGTAATATTTTAGTTTTCTTCAAAGTTTGTACCTAAGAGACAGATTGATGCAAATTATTTTATACCCATATGAATAGAACTCTTTCAAACTTTTTTTCCCTGAATGCTATGTTGTATTAATAAGCACCCGGGCAACGCCGGGTATTAGGCTAGTAATAGTATAAAATATATTACTTTTATATTTGTAAATAACGTAAACTTTTGGCTTGTATTAAAAGTTACATACTATACAAACCCAATTGTGAAACTAATAAAAGCGTTTTAAAAACTTACGAAAATTCATGTTTCCTTCATTTTGACCAAATATTTCAATGCTAACGAAGGCATCGTGTTTTAGTCAAGCAACAGCATAGCTTTCAAACTAGTTTTGAAAGAGTTAATACTAAGTACAATCTGTTTTATATTAAAAAAAAAAAGAACATTGGGGCATTACAGAGTCAATACTAATACAGTATACTAAATCATTTTCTTTAGAGTAAAAATTTATACATTCTTTACGTGTGCATTCAAACATAAAAAGGCGGAAAAAATAATTTAATTCAAGAGCTTATATCAGGAAAATTGGGGTCATTTAGACTGACCACCATGTCACTACTGTAACAACAGTAAACCTGATTATTTATCTCCACATTTCTTGTTTTATGACAAGGTTTTAATTGTTAATTATAAGTATTTATCATTACGTGATGTAGGAAAACGTGGGAAATATAAATACCTAAAAACCATGATTACGTAACAACTGGTTGATGGAAAAATTCAGATTAAACATTTGAAATCAGCGTCAATAATTACCCTAGAAACTCTGTAAATGTTTGGTTTAACCATATCCTGGTAATCCGTGCTATTGCAATCTCACAATTGGAAATATGATCCATAACATGCGTCTCCAAACATACAAAATGATAAAAACGTAGTTTTCTTTTCTTGACTATTATGTCAAGATACTCGTCTATTATTAAATAGTGTCTCTGAATGTAAACCGCATAGTCATCATAGCACTGCGGAACTTAATGCAATATATAATTTGAATTGCTCTATTCGAAAATACATAAGCCAATATTTAAACCTCCGCATTATTTTAATAGATTCGAAACACCTTTTTCTTAGAAAGAGATGCATTACATATTTAAAACATTTTCTCTTTGCAATTGCTTCTTAAATCTGAGATTTTACCAGAATTACAATAGAGAAAGAGAAGAAAATAATTATGCTAATATGGTAGACAATGTTTCATTTCTTAAGCCGAAGAGGGAAGAAAGTGAACAAAAATAATTTTCTTCTGCTTTCTTTGTCATTTGAGATTCTCGTTTTTATTCAAATTTGAATAGAAATTTCAAAATGTTGGAGTAGTTTAAAGCTTTTCTTTTGCAGTGTAACTTCGAAAAAACGTATTTAATTTATAGCCTAATAATCTTCTCTTTAGCATAATAAGAGAAAGCTAGAATGCCCGAACCGATTCTTGTCTGAAATATTTTGCAAAGGAATTTCAATCTTGTCACAGAGGTTTTTGTACGTAGAAAAATAAAGAATGCGTAAAAATAACTTCAAACTCTTCAAGGTTTTGAATTGTGTTAACCAGGAGCTAATACGGGTGCAGTATTTTTGAAATGGCGGCAAAGCAAGAAAAACGGTTTCCTTTATTGTGTTACAATAAGCGTAATGTTCACCTGTTCTCGCAGTGCTTGAAAGTATATTAACCCACTTATGCCCAAGTTTTTTTTTTAATTTTTACCTGCTTAAAATTCTTACTTGGAATGATTTACATACATTTTAGGCTTAAAATAATTCACTGTTGCCATATTTATTAAGTTATTTAACGTCCTGTTTATGGGATATTTTGCAGATATGTGAGCAAAATACGACCATGCTTGACTTTAATCGTGAAAAGTAACATTACAGAAAGCATCTCTGATCAATTTTAAGCAAATAATTTTAAAATATTTTAATTTTATGAAAAATAAGTTCGAAAAAAAAACTTACTTTCTATGGCTACCCATGCTGGATCGTTGCTTGACTGATTTGTCTGCAAATAGCTATCAATAGTTAAACTCTGCTGTCCAACTAGTGGCTCTAACTGGTTTTCCCAAGAAGAAGGACTATTTAACCTGTGAAAAACAGCTTTAGTTAAATGATATATCCATTACCGGTTTTTGTATGCAGTAACTAACAAGCGTCCCGTTTTTAAGCTACTGGGTATAAATGGTTTAATGAACTTGTTTATGTATCCCCACCAACAAAAAAACTCAAAGACAGGAAATATGCGGCAATGAGGATTGACCAGGATATTACCATAAAAACGCTGGATGCTACCAGCGCACACACACACATACAATGCAAAAAATTAACTGTTGTTTATACAGTATAATACTGGCTGCCGAGGTTCCAATTTAAGACTGTAAAATGCATAGCACTGTAAAACTAGCAATTTTACAGTTTATTACTGTAAAATTAGCAATTTTACAGTTTATTACTGTAAAATTAGCACTTTTACAGTTTATTACTGTAAAATTTGCAATTTTTATAGTTTATTACCATAAAATTAGCTGTATTCTACTGTAAAACCAACATTCATTTTTTTACAGTGTACAAACGCTTTTATTGTTTTGTCGCCTTAGTAAAAAAAACTGAACTCAGATTACCACCTGATTAGCACCATTCCAAATTGTGATGATACTGTCAGCGAACAATGAAAAGTTAACGATAGCGATCTAATTAACAGCACTATGAAATAAAAATCTTTGTGTTCTACAAAATATACAACGAAATATACCCAAGTTGCATCAACTCATCTTATTTTGCTCGACCGATCATCGAACTCCTCGTAAACTGATCCCGTAACGCACGATGACATCGTTCCGATCAGTATCCGAAAACGGTTTTTGATGAGCTACTTTTCATCAGAAAGCGATATCCTTCCGACCAACTTTCCCGATGAAAATAAGCCGAGCTATATTCCATCGGAAAACGATGTCCTTCCGATCAAGTTTCCCGATGAAATTCATCGGCACGGCACTGTTCTGCTTGTAAATTGCTCCAAATCTCATCGTATTTCAAACAAAACTCATCGGATTTTGCTGCTCGGATTCTGTTTGGCCGATGAGACATATTGGATCATCGGCCGATGAGAATTTCACCGGTTTCGATGAATGACCCATCATCGGCCGATGAGATGATGCTGCTAGGGTAGCATGTTATTTTTTTACCTATTTTTTAATCAGCAAAATTAATTAAGAGAAATGCTAAGATCTGCAACTTAAAACTGATAAATTTAGTATACAATGACAGTACAAATTTAATTATTCAATAATACTAAAAGTATTTGTTTTAAACTAGCAAAATATTTTTCCAGTCATCAACTATCCCAAAAATATACTGCAGTCTAATCCAAAAACACAACTTCCACGGAACGTATTAGTTTGTTTTTCTGTATCTCTTGGTTTGAAATGTTTTGACAACACAGACACAGCTGTAGTTTAAGTTTCACATTTCAACACCAAAATAAAATGAGAACGCTGAGTATAAAGTACCATTATGTCACAGCGGAAAAAGACACTATCCCGTTACTTTCATTTCCTTCGCTTTATTACACAATAGTCGATTTTCGAAAAATTGCTTTTGTGAAATAGTGGCGGAGTGTTCGGCAGCTTTCTAAAAATCTAAACGTATGTTTGCATGAAAAAAAAGGGCATTCTTGCCTTTTTTTGCTTTTCCTTCTTTGAGTTTTGTTTGGCAGGAAGCAGTTTGAGAGGAATCGCAAAAACATTTGCTTGCCGTAAGAATTCAAATAAAAATGCCTCATGAACTATGACTATAATGTAACATCAGAAATAGTGATATAACTAGTGCCTATTCTGCAATCTGTATATGGATCTATAAATGGATGTATATGTGTGTTTCTTATAAAAATTCACAGTCCATGTCTGATATTTGTCCTATATGGTACACAAAAATAAAAAAATGAAAGAAAAAGGGGAAAATGTGCAGTGTTAAACTGTGATAAAAGTTAAAATTCAACTTAAATTAAGCATAAACAATGAAGAGAGTGCTGCACTTAACGACTTCTTGTGTGGCTAGCTCTATTTTCCTCACACTCACACACACATATACATGTGTGTGTATGTGTATATATATATATATATATATATATATATATATATATATATATATATATATATATATAGAGGGAGAGAGAGAAAGAAAAAAAAGAAGGTAAGAAAGAGAGAGGTTGCATCAGACTTGAAAATCACGGAAAGATCTCAACTAAGTATGCAGTAATAAAAGAAAAGTGTTCCTCTCCGCAAGCGGAGAAAATGTTAACAGTAACTTTTTATCAGGCTATTTTCATACTCGGTAAAATGTTCGGCATAAGTGAATTACGGAAAATACATTATTCTAAAAATAAACTTCACATACTGGTGACTTTATACTCCTTTTTATAGGTTGTTTTATTGTAATAAAAACTTTTTTCCTTCAGAACTACATCAATACATCAGCAAAAGGTTGATAGTATATTTTTATGTTTTTCAGAAGAATGACAACTTTTACTCAAAAGGAAAAAATTGAGTTGAACTTTCGGTTTTTCCAGATGCTATGAAAAAGAAAGAAAGAAGTGACACAAATATTATAAAAATATCTTAAGTTTTTTTCCCCGTTAGATTTCTGTTATATGAATACTTTTTACTTTTTTTGAACGAGAAATTTTTAAAAAATAATAATATGGCAAATTATATAGCAGCAAGTCGCCGCCCCTAAGCCAGGGCTCAGGCAGAAACATGCAATACACAGCCAACTCGGTATTCCACCCAAACACTGCAGTTTCCAGGGACGTCATTTCAAGTTTTTCCAGGGGGGGGGGCAAAGGGTCCAAACGCAATGCAATTTCATCGGAAAACATTAAAAACCACCCCCACTTATATGTAAATACATTGATTTTTCAAAGTCAGGGGGGGGAAAATGAACCCCCTGCCCCCCCCCCCCTAAATGACGGGCCTGGCAGTTTCATGATTATAGGCAATAAGCACGGAACTGCAGTCCTTGGATGGACGGCACTACTTTTTTTTTTCTTCCTCTTTTTTATTATTATTTATTTTATTTTATTATGATTATTATTATTTTTATACATATATTTTTTTTTCATTACCTGCATGTAAAAATTTAACTTAAATTTATGCATTTATTAGCCATTTTTTTTTCTCTTTTCTGTATATATACCAAAATTGAATGTTCACCCATGTGAGTTAGTTTGTAAATTTTTACATACGTCATCCCGAAATTTGTTAAATTTAACATTGTTGAGTATGTACAAAGGGATGGTGTATTTAGGAAAAAAAAAGTCCTGAGTTTGCGGGGTATTGAATATGGATAAGTTGTTTTTTTTTATTCTTACGCGGTGTACGCGTTATATTGCAAAGAATGAACTGTTGTTTTTACAGTATAATACTGACAGCCGAAGTTCCAATTTAAAACTATAAAATGAACAGAACCAAACTGTAAATTTAGCAATTGAACAGTTTCTGACTATAAAGTTAGAAATTTTACAGTTTATTGCCCAAAAATTTAGCTGTTTTATACTGTAAAAACAACAGCGTAATACTGGCAGCAGAGGCTCCAGTTTGAAACTAAAATATACGGTAATAAACTGTAAAAATAGCAGTTTTGCAGTTTATTACTGTGAGATTATCAATTTTACAGTTTAGTACTATAAAAGTGGTGATTTTACAGTTTGTTACTGTAAAATTAACAATCTTTAGTTTATTACTTTAAAATTAGCTGCATTATACTGTAAAAACAACATTCATTTTTTACATTGTAGTGCATAAAATCAACTTATTCACTGCCTTTGTATGTGTTTTATGCAGGTATTGTTGCATCAGTTTATCTTTTCGCCCATGTTAAGAGCAATAAATTACACAGGTCTGCGATGAAAAAATGGTTGCAAATTTAACTATTGATTTCAACAGTATTTTATCTGTTGATTACGGAAAAAATAGTGAAAAAATTCCATCACCCTCAGATAAGTCACAAATTTCGCCTGAAAATTGCTTATTTTTAGGGTTTTCAGGTTGAATATGCGCATGATTTTTCAATATTATAGCCTATATAAGTGTTAAATTTAGTTTTAATAATAGAGATTACATGGTGAACATGTTATTGAGCAATGTGAGTAAGTTACTTGCAAAAAAAATGTTTTTATTTATTTATTTGAATAAGACATTAAATCTAAACTGTGAAAATCCATTTCCTACTAAGACAAGACAATTATCACTCAATTTGCTCCCTCCTAATTCTTACTGTCCACTAAGGGTTATAATGAAGAATGTAGGGAGCCTTGCACCTTGATTGCAATCAGTGACTCAGTGTGGAGCTATAGCCACTGTGGTAAACAGATCTGACAGTTTTGTGTTCTTTTGAAGAAATGGCTACTATAGGATTAGTCAACTCTCCTACCTGTTTCTGTTATATTAGTGGATCTTAATGGTAAAGAAGCAACAAAGGAACATTTCTAATTTTGTTAAGAAGGTGTATTTTGCATAATTTGGTGTTAAACTAAGGGACCAAGATAAATCTTATATAGTAGTATAGTGCATTCTGTGTGTTTGGAAGAACCGAGACCAATTGTTTCAAGGTAAGAAGAAATCACTTCGTTTTGGATTACCCGTGATTTGGAGAGAGCCCGAAAATCACAGTGATGAGTGTAATTTTTGTTCTTTAGTGCAAAGTTTAATTTGAAAATCAGAAAAAAAAAATTCCATACCCAACCAACATACGTTTGGCTATTCGCCCTGTTGCTCATGGACCTGACTTGCTTAATTTCTTCTTAAAGACTTATAATAACTTTGCAACACATGTCCGTCAATTTTATGCTCTTTTTAGCTAGGTTTGATTATTTTGCTGCTTTACTTTATGGTAAAAACATTTTAAAAATTCAAAATTATCCGTTTTTTTGTACTTTCTTCAAAAACTTCAGCTTTATTTTGTTGGCAAGCCTTACGTGATAGATAAAAAAACCAATGCCATTTGTGAAATCAAAGCAAAAAAGGACATAAAGATCAGTTAACGAAATCAAAACAATTTTTAAAAAAGGTATTTTTGCAGACCTGTGTTATGTGTCGTGTTCATCATACTCCCCCGAAAAGTAAAATAAAGACGAAAAAAACATGAAAAGTAGCTTAATGCATCGTAAAAATACAGCTAAGTCCCAAAAAATGTCAAAAAATTAATAAATAAAAAGTTCAAAAAAAAAATTGGAAAGATTAAAAGTTTGAAAGTAGAGTTTTAAGATAAGAAAAAATCTTCTCCCGTTTTTCTGTCTGCGCACCCCCCTCCCCCCAAAAAAAAAACTCTCAAGTGAACAGTCATATTCAAATAAACGTTTTTTTTTGCTCGAAAAATCTCGGTAAGGACACCTCACTTCCATCATCCTTCACTTTCTAGTTTAAACAATTATGCATTTAATTTTGAACACTTCAAAAAATGTTACGGATTGATTTTATTAGTACCACATGCTTCAATTTATATTTCCAGTTTGAACGAAGCAGTACCAAGAACAAAATCCAGCACTTAAGCTACTCCATCAAATTACATATCCATGTAGGAATAAGTAATTCGCTCCATGCAGAGTTACAAAGAAATTGGAGTCAATATTAAAAAGGATTATCTATTAATTGTAAAGCGTCACTGGAGCATCTTTTAAATTGGTTTCGAATACTCACACAAACATGATATACGGGCTGGGCACAAATGCTCCGCTCGATTTCAAAAAATCATAATTTTGTAGTTACTGCACACATATCACAATAAATGATACATGAATTGAAGGAGAATGTTTTTACTTAAAATCATTCAATGCATGAACCTTTTGTAATGCGACAAACGTCTGAACTGTAATCTAGTTCAACTTTTTAATGGAGTTGTGTATAAACTGCCAAAGCCAAAAACACAAGTACCTCGTTTTTTTTTTTGCACAACATTAGACATATACCTACTGATACAATTGGACTTACAAGATTATTATACATCAAACATTTAGTCTAAAAAAATTCAAACGAATATTCACTGCTTGTGATATGTGGTGTAATTGCAAAAAGTTGATTGCTTAAAATCGAGTAAATTATGTGAGCTCACTTAGAACATTTTTTACTGAAGGTACTTGAAAGTATAATGTAATTAGTAATTTAACTTATATTTGTTAAAAAATTAGTAACGTAATAAACTGAAAGAAACTACCCAATAAAATATGAGGTTGTATCTCTGAATATATTTCAGCCTGAACTAGACTGCAAATACCAACTGAAAAATAAATAATATATATCTCCTTATTTTAGAGTCAACTAAGAGTTGTGCACTTCTTCATAAACTGAAATTTAGTGTACCTCAAATCCAGAACAATTTCACTTAAGTAAATAAGAAGTAAACCAAGGTTTAGGAACGATAAACTATAATAGTTACTTTACTATAACTGACATAAATTCACAAATGGGAAGGCTACCAACTATAAAATAAAAAGAAAATGAAGCATATAATAAAGAATTCAAAAACAACTCAGCCTCTGACAGAAACTTCCGTTGACACATAAAAGTTTCTTCACAGAATAGAACACAGTTAAAACAAACAACTTCTAAACTTGGGTGAACAAGATATAACATTAGCGGTAAAACTTTATGGAGTTGTTTTCACATTTCGTAAAAACTCAAAGATAAATAAAATAAGCGAAGTGTGGCATTCCAAAGATTGACTTAGCTCACCTCGGCTTCTTTATGTTCTGTTTTACGAGCAGGGGCTGCAGCAAAAGTTTCCGTTTCCAAAATATTGTGATAGGCCAAAAAGCGAATGGAGGGAAGCCTTCTGCTAAATTACCCTGCAGTACGAAAATTTTCGCGGATTCAAACCGGAAATTTTGCTGAAATTCGGTTAAGCGTCGTTAGTTTTCTGTGAATGTTTATGTCAGGATGAAATGTAAAACTATTTAGGATATTTCTATTAATAAAAAATCTCTTAAATGACTTTTTTTTCTGTCCTGAAAGTAATGACATCGGTGAAAGAACTCATTTAAAGTTGTTCTGTATTTTTATATTTTAGCAATATTTCTTGAAACTAAAACAGTAAGATAAAATAAACAAATTATATAAACAGAAATGTGAGTCAATTGAATATTTAGAGAAATTTTATTAGTTAAGAAAGTTAGAGAATTTGTAGTTAAGAAAAAATAACGAATTTCTTATATGGTTCAGGAACACCACTTCACTAGAAGTTATTTGTAATATTTTTATGCTAAATAAAATAAATATGTTAAGAGATTGATTTTTGTAATAACAATGTGACAAAAGCATTATATGTGCCAAATAGTAACTTAGAAATAATCTTTCCAGACAAGATGTTAACATTTGAAGCAAATTAATTAGGCAAACGTAAAATTTAACCTATGATAATGCTGAAACCTTTTTAAGTTGAAATTGATTTTGAAATATCAAATGTATATTGAATATGTAATTAATTGCTCGAATAAGAAAATATTTATTAATTATAAAAACAAAATCACGTGAATAAATGCATTTACAATTTGTTTAACAGCAATAAAAATAATTCATACATTATTTTGGGAACAAACTCTCATTTTGTATATGATATCTATTGAAGGGCTCGGGTGTAAATAATGGTATCTAGCTTTTTTAAGAATCAAAGATATGGCTTGTGAAAAGTTCGAGAAATTACTGCAGCCAATATTTTGATTTTAAAAACAAAATGAGTACATTAATTAAGTGCTGTGTGTCTCGGGCACATTTAGTTGAAGTTTTGAAAGTGGATTTTTTTTTCAATTGGAAATGATCCACTTTTTACAGAAAAAGCTATGTAGATACCATTGTTTACTTCAAAAAAAATTTTATGAGCAAAGCACATAACAACGAAACTTTAAACTAAGGTAGGAATTCAAGTGAAACAGGCGATCGCAAATTGCAATCGCTACTGGAAGTCGAATTACATTAGAACGTTTCTTAAAAAAAAACATCGTGACGTCAGTGTGACGTTTGCGTGACGTTTGCCTATGAAAAACGAGTTAGATAAAACGTCACAGCCTACTTGGCGAATAAGAGGAGATCGCTGACTGCTTGTGAGCTCTTATTGGCTCCACCACCATTGCAATCACAAATTCCCAAATTTAGATAAGTTGCAATCGTTATAAATGCTAATCGCTAGAATGCAACTTAACTTGGCACTGACGTCACTACGGGTGGAGCCAATAAGAGCTCACAACCAGTCAGCGATCTCCTCTTATTCGCCAAGTAGGCTGTGACGTTTTATCTAGTTTATTTTTCATAGGCAAACGTCACGCTGACGTCACGATGTTTTTGTCAAGAAACGTTCTAATGTAATTCGACTTCCAGTAGCGATTGCAATTTGCGATCGCATGTTTCACTTGAATTCCTGCCTAAAATATATTAAAAATGTTTGCTTAGAATGTAGATTTGTATAAACACAGTATATACAGAAGGAATCCAATTTTAGCAATAGAGGATATGTTCAAGTTTTCACTGATCTATATTGGAAGCTCAGAACTGTTCTTCTTCTCCAAATCTTGAACGAGAAGTTCTTTGAGGTTCATTGGTCTTCCTCTTTTGTTTAGAGAAACAGAAGTAAAGAAGCCTGAATAAGTATTCGACACCTCTATTTTATGGAGGTCTTCTGAAGACAATCGTATCTTTACGACGTTCCTTTACACCATTTTTCTTCTTATGCTTTTGGTTGTTGAAAATATTGTCCCTTACTGGACAGCTTTAAAAAAATCATTCAACTTTTTCAGTTAGCAATGAATGGTGTTTTTCTTTTGAGTGGCTCTGAGAACATTTCCCCATTCATCGGAAGAATAGATATATTGGCAATGAGCCCTAACGTATTTTTCTACTATAGAAAAATCTCTATCAGAGAGAAGAGTTAAGCATAGTATGCTCAACTAGTGGGAATATGAGGACAATTTCCTTGAATGCCCTCCTAGAGCTAGCAAGCAAAGCCACACTTCAACTAAAGACTAGTTTTAGTTTTGACCTCCACATTTGTCTGAGATTCCAATGAACTTTGTAGCTTTGACATTATGTTCCGAAAATGCTTCAACAGACAGCTTTGTATTTACTTTCATTTTAAGTGGCTTCCATGTTTGCTCTTTTGATAACGTCCTGACCAGCTTTTGCTTTTCTATTATGTAATTCTCTTCAATGTTTTTATCTTGACGGTAGTCGCTTGATGTCGAAGATGAATTTAAACCTCCCTCAAATTCAAGCATTGCAGTTTTTTCGGAAAGCAAAGAATTTTATAGCAATCATATTATGATAACGCCATACTCTAAGTGCATGTAAAAAATCGTATCTGAATACACATAACATTGTTTACATGCTGCATAGAAATATTAAAAAAACCCAAAAATACATAATTGAAGACTTATTGTAGACAACACTGTAAGTGCCAAAAGTTAAAATTATCAGAAAAGCCAAAAAAAACTAAAACTTGCTACGCTGGCACATACTGGTGGTGCCATGTTTGGATTTATTTTGTAAACTTCAGAACAAAGATTGGCAGATTCAGTTTTTTCAGCAGGATTCCCATTGGAACATACAATGTTTTGGCATAAGAAAATAAAAATTGACCATCCTGGCACTTACAGTGTTTTCTACAACAAGTCTTCAATTCCTTACTTTACTGTAGTTCCCTCAGCACTAGAGATGTATTCCGGGTCTTTATCGAAGTCATTAAAATCACTTTCACTACATTCAGCCGTAATTTCCCTCCTATTATTATACAAATACATTTACAAATGTGACGACCAGCAGCAGGCTCTGGGCCCAAGTAGGCTGGTCCTAGTCAAATTAAAGACCCCAATGAAGATCAATGGCCTTCTTAAAGCTATCTACTTCATTGTTCCTTACCGCCTCTTCCGGTAAACTATTCGAAGTTCCCACTACACTGCTAAAATAGTATTTTTTTCGAATATTCAGATTAGCCCGAGATTTGAACAGCTTGAAACAATGACCCCTTGTCCTGCTTTCCGTGCAGAAATCTAACTCTGCAACATCATTCATTTTAATAAATTTAAATAACTGAATCATGTCCCCTCTGGCTTTCCTTTGCTCAAGACTGTACATATTAAGCATTGCCGCTAGAAGTGACGGTCAGGTGTCCACTATCCACCATTTTTTACCATTTATCGCTATTTACATGAATGCAATGCCACATTGCAGAAATTGGCTACATCTATGTGCCGCCATTTATGAGGGAGGGAAACATCAAAACGGTATAAGATTTCTGTTAATATGCCCACATACTATTGTTTTCACCAAAAAAATCGATTTTTACAATTTTGTCAGATACCACTATTTACGCCCGAGCCCTTCAATGAATTGAAGGGCTCGATAATGTGTCTAATAGGAAATTTTAAACTAGTTAATTATTCCAAAGATGTTTTCTTATGAATATTTATATTATTTTTATAATACATTAAGCCTTTCTATCGCTTAAACATTTTGATCTTTCACTACAAATGATATCTTCGGGATAACTGCAACGGTTGTTGTTTGAATACAGTACGTGAGTGATTCACGTCAAAAACTGCATACATGAGTTTGCATATTTTGTAATTGAGGCTTTAAATAAATTATGCCACATATTTTCCCGATATTGATGACTCTCCCTCCTTTTCACAAATGTCACATTTCACAATATCCCTTCTTCACATCTCAAGCTTTTTTTCATAAACATATTCTCATAAAAAATACTTGATGTCACACTGCTTGTAGCCCAATTTCTCCTCCTTGTCACAAACTATCACAATTTTAGGAACTCCCCTTTCCTCTTCAAAGCGTATGGACTTGGACAGCTTCATACTGCATTTACGTTTTTTCGTACATTAAACTTGATGAATGAAGAAAAAAAGATTGCACTACAAAGGGACACCACTAAACGAATAATTTTTCCATTTTACAAATTCACATATTGATTAGCTAACTTTTTTTAGGTGCTCATAGGGTTCAAGAGTGAGATCTTAAAAACCGTTTGAGTTTTCTTCTCATGTGCCTCGTTATTTTTCTTAATCTTGCCTACTTCACGTAAAATGTGAGTCTCGAAACCAATACTAACTTTTAACGAAATTTGATTTCTAAAAGAAAGACCTTTGTTTTCATTTCAGATAAAAAACAAAGTTAAATTCTATCAGTTTTTGAAATCAGTATTCCGGCTACGGTTTCCCCATCGACGTTGAAAAGTTTTATGAAACTTTTCCATTGCAATCATAGGTCTCAGAAGTTCTTTTCAGGAAAAAGAATATTGATTTTTTAAAGATATCATGCATAGAATGTTTTAACTTTAGAGCAAGTTTCGCGCTATAGGGGAATAAAATAAGAGGGACTTTTTTTTTCTCGAGCGTGGTTCATATTTCGTTCTAACGAATAGAATGTCCAAGTAATAAATAATCTAAGGACATCAGGGTCCACTTAAAATTTGCCAATTATGGAAATTGCTATTTTTCATTAAAACAAAAATGTATTTCTGCGCACAATATGTACCAATTTGCAGCAATCGTGACAAAAAATTTCTTTACGCGCAGAAATTATTTTTCGTATCCGTGTATTCCAGTTTGTAAACACCACTGATTGCACGTATTAGTTTAATTCATTCACTTATTTGTAAATAATTAAAAAAATTATGTGCAAATTTATTAAATCGCTCACTTATTCCTCAGCTATTTTCCACTGATTTACTATTTATTTAATTATTCATTCATTCATTCATACATGTATTCCTTTATTTATTTGTTCATTCAAATAAAATTATTTTAAATATTAATCAAATCGTTTTTTTTTTTTTTTTTTTTCACTAATAAATCTTTTAATTTTCACTTTTTCCCATACATTTTGAAAAATGATAATTTTCCACTTTTATATGCATTTATAAATTTACTGCACGTAATAAAAATCACATTTCATGTAATCCATTTTTTAACTTCATGTACTATAATTTTCAAAGTAAACTTCCAATTTGTTAATTTTGGGAAAAGTAGTTTTTCTTAACTATTTAACTATTTTCATTCCCCCACTACTGAGAAAAAAGCATATCCTTTCTTTGTTTAGTTTGACTCAAGAATGCAATGGAGAGAAAATAATCTCACTTGAGACGCAACGTAAGTACAGAGGCAATATTGTAAGAATCCTTTAACTGTAACTGTCTTGAATACGAATGACTTTTTTAAGATGAGTCAAATTCCCCGAAGCTGTAACTGAATCAATTCTTACTCTTTTTCCCTGCTAAATTAATTGAGTTAAAACTAATGTAACTTATACGAACGGCTATTTTGTAATCATAAATAAGCGTCTCTAAGCGGGCTTGTGAACCCATGTGTGCTGTATGAAATAAAAGTGCTGTATGAACAAAGAAACCCTATTTAAAAAAAAAGAGGGTTTTTCGAATATTAGAAGAAAAATTGAAGCGTTAGCATTCTCATTTATTCAATCTCCTTCATTTCAAATTGAACATTTGAGCTCGAAAATGTAAAAAATAGTCTTTTGTAAAATCGTTATTATGAACAAATTTGCAGGAAAGCAGCACGTGTTTTTGGGACTACAAATAACAACTTGCATCGAAGAAGATTTTTCCAGATCCGAAACAGGTCATACAGTTTTGTCTAACTACGTTGCTTCATATTCTTTAACTATATTGACGAAAGGATTTTTTTTTTGGAATGTTTTAACTGTGCATCAAGTTTAATATTGGTACCTACGAAACTTTTTTGTAGGTACGATTAAATGTAAAAGACGATTTTTTTTCGCTGTAGAAAGCTTTCCACCAGGCTGCACAGTCGAAGGGAAAATAAATCAGTTCTACTCCGACTCTTAGTTTTTAAAGACTCTGACGACTGATTCATTCGAAAATTAGTCCCACTCAGACTCTAATATTCGTAGACATTCGAATGCTCTCCCGTCCTTTCTAATGAGTAGTTGGTGCAAAACATTAGTGGAACAGCAATTCGCATGGAGGAAAATTCATAATTCATATGTGTACCAAAGTTTGTTAAATTTTATACTGCAGATTTTTCACTGGACCGGTCATTAAAAATTCATCACACATACACGGACATAAACACACACACACACACACGATACGCACAAAGTTATTTTCCAAAAATAGTCCAAATGGATTTAGTAGACTTCAAAAAGGAAAATGCTATCGAAATTCACAAGATTTTGCAAATCCAATTCGTTTTTCTATATATTAGACATAGAAGAAAATAATAAGAAAATAAAGAACTACTGTAATTAATATCACCTTGAATTACACGCATCCCCACATTTCGCTGCTTGAAATGAACAGTGGCATATTTGCAAAACACTACTTTTCAAGAGAGCGTTTCAAAGTTTTGCAGTAAAACGGTATTTTGAAGTGAAATGGTATTAAGGGTACTTATGCCCAATCAACTTACAGAGACATAGATGTTCCTCCTCCAAGCCCCTTTTCAGAACTGACGCAATGGCGGCTGTGTCGTTGTTTACTAGGAGAAGCACGCCAAAATAATAACTATGCACAACGACACTAACGATTGCTGCGTGATATTTTGAAACTAGAGATAAGCCGATATTACCACAAGAAAGATTTAAAAAAATGAATTTTTTGATGTAATAAAAAAAATAGATTTTTGCAGATATGCCACTGTTCATTTCAAGAAGCGATTTATATTACTCAAACTTCACTGAGAATTAAAATTTTGTGTTATTGAAAATGTTTTGTTCCAATTGATTTATAATTCACTAAAAAGGGCAGACAACCTATATATTCATTCTTAATTTGCCGAAGAAGTTATTTAAAATTTCAACCATAGAGCAATATTTATGTTTTTATCCTGATGATTTATAAAATCAACAATCGCCGTCCTCTATGGAAAATATCAAATAGGGAGCAAAATAATATCAAACAAGTGAACGAAGATCGTTTGTCTTGACTTGTTAGCACTTGCATCAATCACAATTACCTCAGCAACTTCTTATCTTATGAATTCCCTGCAGTAGCACAGATTTCAGATTCATTATCTGCGAGCCTCGTATTTCACGAATCTCTTGTTTTGAGACATCTTAAATTTGAGCTCTTGATATCACTTCTGCGTTTTCTCTATTTACATCAGCTTCGTATGATTGCTATAAATGGTTGTTTTCTATTTATTACGTTTGCATGGTGCCCCGAAACTGTGAATCAACTTGATAAATGTCTAACAATTTACCAAATTAAGTAAAATTAGCGTCTAGAAACACTTTTCGAATACGAAGCATACACAGTAAATACATTCTTAATATGGATTTTTTTGAAAACATAATAATATTTAGAGCAGTAAAGCAGTAAAAATTTTAAAAATGGGATACTTACTAATGCACATTTATATACGAGTGTGTGTGTAAGTGTGTGTTATTAGGTAATGGTGGTTTTGTAAACAAAAAGAATAGTTCAACTAAAATAAAATGAAACTGACAAATCTCAAATGAAAAAGGCTTTGAGTCTGGAACAAAAGCTACTAGAGGAATGTAGGGCAAAGCGGTGGAACGAGCTTATCATTCTATAATAACAAAAAAATTTTGACTTATATCAAAATATTGCAATATGAGTACCCAATTTTGAAAATTTCCTGTATTATCAGGTTTTTCAGAGCTAACTTTTTCCTTATTGGAATAGACTGCATGTATTATTTCATAGTTAAAATATTACCAGACAGTTGGCACTAAAAACAGAGTAAATATTTCACCATTCAACTTTACCCCTCTATTTCACTAAATACCAATTGAAACCTATTGATATTCAAGGAAATGTTTATTTACTTAATATTAAGCTTATTTTTTATCTTAAATGTTTTGTAAAATTAGTGAAGTGCAAGTGAGATGAAGTGGATGGTACAAAGTGAAATAAATAATTTTGTTCACTCATTCAATCATTTATTAATTCGTTTACATATTCATGTATTAATTAATACATTTACATTCCACTTATTAATTAATAATTCATTCATTTATTCACTCGTTCACTTATATTCCTTATCATTCACTATTATTTCTTCTTAATTATTCACGAACTTAATTTTCTCGTGTATTTACGCATTAATTTATCTATTCACTTATTGTTAGATAATCTATGCCTTAATTCGGTAATTCTTTTATTTCTCCATTCATTTGATACTTTTTTTATAAATAATCAAATAAAAATGTATCATTAAACAATAATTTTCACTTTGCCCCATTAAAAAAAAGTCTCTCTCTTTTTTTTTTTTTTTTTTTTTTTTTTTTTTTAAAGGTGTAAATTTACTGCCCAAAGTTGAAAATGTCTTTTTAATGCAAGTTTTCTTATAAAATACATGAAATACTTTCACATTTCAATTTTGTTCATTTTGAAAAAGGAAAATTCTCGTAACTTTGCACCACATTCCTCTACATAGTAGTCATTATTGTACTTTCCTCTAAAATTTCATTTTTCCAGACACAGACATACAGAGAAGGAAAGATTTTAAAAGAGATCGGTCAAAATGCTTTCAATGTGCCTCAAAACACATATAAGATCTTCATCATTCGAAAATTGAAAAAAAATCTTTCCAGAAATTCAATGTTTTATGCTAAAAGGTAGAATTTTGAAGAAACTAAATACGTCTTATTACGTTTAATTAATTTAAAAAAAATTTAATACGTACTTGAAACTCCAATAAAGTAAACTGGACAGTTTCTAAGAATGCAATTTCTTTAGCTTATGTCTGAAAAATAAAACGTAGCTTTCTAAATGAGAAAATGTTCTTCTTTTCGTTCAAAAATATTTTTTTTATTACATTTATATTTTTATTTGCAAAAAAGAAACTTCTTACACGTTAACACAGTAGTCTGGAGACTTTTTTGAATTTGCATCCGTTCAATGAAAAGGTGAAAGAAGAATAAATAAAACAGTAGCATATGAATTCTCTTTTTATTCACGGAGCTCTTCGCTCGGAAGTGTTTCAGCAAGATAAAAATAAATATAGAAAAATAACTTAGAAGAAGCTTTTATAGAGATTAAAATCTAAAGAAAAATTGCTCCGTAAGTGAAAAGAATAACATCGTAACTTTGAAAGTGAAAAAAGCTACATTTATTCCCGAAAGAATCATTAAAATAAAAACATATTTTGTTTAAAATCGTTTGTAAAGAGATGAAGAAGTAAATTTTCATAATTTAAAATAAATTTAATACGGGTGTCCGACGAGCTCTTGAAACTTTTTTGTTTCATAGTAGATAGTGACAAGAGACTAGTTTTACAAACGTGATGATTATTTTTATTCAAAGAAGATTGTTTAACAAAAACTATACATGCAAAAAAAATTGTATTGTAGAATGAAATTTTATAATGCTGTATAAAATATTCAGAATAATTTCTTACTTATCTTTCAATGTTAAATTCCTTCTTCTAACGTCTTCTGATCTAAAAGAAATGTTTTCTCTTCTGAAACGTTATAATATGCTGAATGCATCCAATGCAGGCCCGTCATTTAGGGGGGGCAGGGGGGGTCAATTGCCCCCCCCCCCCCCTGGCTTTGAGAAGTGGGTCATTTTCATTTTTCGGTGCCATTTGCTGTACGTCAAAAAAATATTTTTTAAAAAATTTTTGAGCAACTTTAAATAAATTTACTTTTTGGTTTGTTTATTAGCAGACAATTTCCAATACAGGCATTATAATTTTTAATAATATTTTTTGTTAAGGAAATGGGTTTTTTTAGGAATGAGTTGAAGAGGAACGAAAAATACAGCTGTCCAAAAAATAAAGACTGAAGTTGAACAACAAGAATTTGATTTTAGTAGTCAAATTTTCCACTCTGCCATATTTTGCAATCATGCTTCGTACTTTAAATTACATTTTAATAAAGTTAATTTGAATAAAAGTGAAAATTTTAATTTTTTAACTAATATCAAAGAGTTGTCCAGGAATTAATGTCATGTCTGTTACCATACACATTTTTACAATTTCTAAACCTTGTGCATTGAATTCTGGAATGACAACACTTCTATAGTACTGAAGCACATGGAAACAAGAAATAGCAACAGTCATTTTGAATGTTCAGTTTTCTTTAAAGGAAGCAGAAGTCTTTTATTTGTTTGTACATTTTTATTATGTCATGTCTGTTACCTTAATTACTTGCATAAAATAATTTTTTTAATTAATTATTTCAGCTAGATAATTTAGTTTAGTGGGATTGTACTCTAAATCAAGTAGAATTTTTAATAATTTTGTGGAATTTTTTGCCCCACAATTTTTTTTTCTTAAAATGTCATGTCTGTTACTTGTCATGTCTGTTACTTGTCATGTCTGTTACATATTTAGTAACAGACATGACAAATCAGACGTGAAAAAGTTAAAAGAGAAACTGTACGAAAATTGTTAAAATAGTGTAATATAAGTATGTTTGATTAATTATTTTCCAGAATTATACTTGATCCATAGATTTTTTTTTACACACTTCAAATTTTCAAATGGCACCCAATTTTGAAAATGACCCAAGTCAATGTATTTGTATATAAAGGGGCGTGGTTTTTGCTGTTTTCCAATGAAATTGCATTGTGTTTGTACCCTCCCCCCCCCCTGGAAAAACTTGAAATGACGTCCCTGATCCAATGGTACATTAACCTCGTGAAAGCACTACCTTCTGACAGGAAATATGAATCTATATAACTTTCTACAATTTCATATAGAGCAGGGGTAAACTGGGGAAAATACCATCAGTAAACTCAATTAAATAAATTGAGTTGAGTATGTGTATTTCTAGACCTGATTGCTTCAATTCTAATTCTTCAATTGTGAAGGCTTAAAAAAAAATTTTCCCTAATTTTACTGATTGCGTTTTATTAAAAAGAAGTTTAACTATATTTTCACAAAACTTCTCATGCAGTTTTATTATTGTAAATTTTTTCCATATATTTAACAAAAGGAAGCAAACCGCCATTCAAAAATATTCCAAATAAACTATTTCGGAAATATAATTAAAGTGGCACATAAATCATATCCAAAGAATGAAGTTTTCAAATGTTTTTGAAAGTTTCTTGGAAGTTATTATCATATGTGTACGACCTTTCAAGAAAAATTTGTTAATGCCATTTTGTTGGAAGAAGTATGAGAAAGAATTTCAGCAATTTTCTTTTCCTCATTTCCTTGGAAGAAAGGTTTTAAAAACTCTTGAATATTCATATTTTCACGGGCAGAAATTTGTGTTTTTAAAAGCGTCACAATTCGTTAATACAAGAAGCAATTTAATAAGTTTCTTTCTTTAAAAAATATCCCTTAGTATTTTATAGGATGTATAATCCTTTCACACACAAGAAGTCTTATCCTAGGAGAAGCTATCAAGAATTCCAATACATAATTATTTTTAATTTTCCGACGATATAAAAGTTACTTTTGTGAATTATTTTACATTTGTCCATTACCCTTTAAAATCACAAGCTTCAAGGTAGTAAACGGACATTTTCTGGCAGCAATCGTACCTTACCATTGCTGCGGTCTCTCACTCCTGAGCTAATTTTATATTAGCTACCTTTTTTTTTTTTTTTTTGTGGTCCTCCAGCTCGGCTACTTCCTATTCCAGACTAATGAGTTCAAATGGAACGAAACTGTAATCTCTGAATGGAGTAACAGAGCTAGCGGTGTATATCATGTATTTATTCTGTTATTTCAAAGTATTTCTCACTAATAAAAAATAATTAATTGAGCCTGCGTAGTACTATGTACTACTGCTCTCTCTATTAAGCTGCAGTTATATCTGCAGTTATAATGCACAAATTCTACATTCTTGCGTTACTCCGCTGCTGCAAAAAAACATAGAGAAGCCAAGAGGCTCTCGCAGGCAATAGTTATAACACCGCCAAAGTAAAATCGCCAAACAGTTTGCATTGTAAAGCGTAATGCAGAAAATAGATAGGTCATTATGAGCAGATTGAAGCTAAATTCCTAATAATAGATAAAAAGTCTGAATCATCCATTTTACTTTGCCTATGGAAGTTGCTAAAAAGAAAAAAAATTCCACCTGAAAGTAAGAGATATTAGCAAAGGCAAACAATTATTTTGTCCAACCGCTGGTTTTTTTGCTTTGGTTTAAAAACAAATTAATTGTTGCCATTCGGGCGAAAGAACTAAAGGTATGTTTCAAAAATAACCGGATCGGTGAAATTCTATAAAGATACTTAATCAAAGATAGCTAATTTTTTTAAAAATCTGAAAGTCTACTAAATTACTTTGAAATGTTAAAAAACACAAAACATATCCCCTATTTTGAGAATTACTCATGTAGTACTTATACTGGCGAAGATATAGTTTTCAGTGAAGTGGGTTAAGGCAGGAATTCAAGTGAAACACCATTGCAATCGCTTCGAATTGCAATCGCTACTGGAAGTTAAAATCATTATCATCAACTTAACTTGGCACTGACGTCACTACGGGTGGAGCCAATAAAAGCTCACAAGCAGTCAGCGATCTCCTCTTGTTCGCCAAGTAGGCTGTGACGTTTTACCTAGCTCGTTTTTCATAGGCAAACGTCACGATGTTTTTATCAAGAAACGTTCTAATGTAATTCATTTCCAGTAGCGATTGTAATTTGCGATCGCCTGTTTCACTTGAATTCCTGCCTTAGACGTAATCAAAACTTATAATTTGTAAATTAATGAATTACTTGGAAAAATCACAGTAAGGAAAGACATTCTAAAATGAAAAAAAAAATGTAATAATCATTCATAAGCCCCTTCCAAATTGCTTTGAAGAAAAATACCGAAAGTTGGCAAGTTTGCTATAAGAAACAAATGTCCATGATTCTGAAAAACTTTCAAAATATATTCCATTTTCCTAAATCTTTGCCTTAATTTGAACCTAGAAACCGGAACTCGCAAATAAAGAATGGAGCAGAAAAGAAATAAATTTTATTCATGTTTCTCACAACCACGGCTTAAGGAATGAAATACATTGTACTTTGTTTCGGAATCATTATTTTATTCTTTCTAGATTGTGATGTATGCAAACTCTGAGATTTAAAGAGAGGTTGGAAAGTGGAAATATTTTGAAAACGTAATTCAGAATACAAGACATCATCCTGAAGAGATTATGCTGATTCTTTTGAAATAATCCTCAGCTTTTGGAAACATTTCGACTTTCCTTTCTATTATAGTAATTTTTTCTTATATCTTTTCAGATTCCAGAATTACCATTTCTTTTCTAAATTTGGAGCACCACCTTTCGATCTAGAAAGATGTATTTTCATTTCGTTTCGAAAAGTTTTCTTTAAGTGTGAATTGTAAATTAGGCTGAAATCGAGATTTTTTCTTAATAAGGGATGCTGCGTATATGCGTCAGAGAAAGTCATGCGAACTAGGGATGCACCGATTAATCGGCAGTACCGATTAATCGGCCATAATCGGCCACTTTGCCGATTATTAATAATCGGCAAAATCGGACCGATTAATCGGCTGAAAAATATTTTTCAATATTATTCTTTAAAGTATACTTTCACTAGGAAACTATGATGAATAATTTTATTAACAGTAATAATAATCCTCACAGTTGTTATAAAGTTTTTTCTAAATGAATTCTCCTACTTTGAATAAATATACATAGACAATGATGCAACATTTTTCATGTGGCGATCGTTTTCTCCTTAGCACAGTGCTTTCGCATAACCTCTAATTTTCAAAGAATAAAAGTATTGAATTAAATTGCTACTGATTACTAAAATATATGAATTAAAAGTACTCCTAAATTGAGCGTTCACCACACTCCCCCACCCCTCCTTTTTTTATAAATTTTTATTTCCAATTAACATAACTAACAATGTGTTAACAATATTAATGACACAAATATGAAAATCAGTTCTAAGAAATTTGATAAAATATTGAAATTATTTTGTGAAAGCTAGGAAAATGGAAAAAAATCTTCTCCCAGAAATAAATTACTTACTATTTCTAAACTTGGAATTGTATAAGAGATAAAAACAGTGATGGTAAAATTGGTAGCAGAAAAGCAATTATCCTCATCATTAATCGGCTCAGCCGATTAATCGGCCGATTATCAACAGCCGATTAATCGGTAATCGGTAATCGGCCAATTTGCTTATCGGTGCATCCCTAATGCGAACTTTTTTTTCAGTACTGTTGTATCAAAAGTTTTAACTACAACAGGATATACAGGGTTGTCCAAATGAAACTTCCCCGACTCAGAGGCCTGTGCAGTAGGGTGGGCCGAAAAAATTTTTTTTGGAAATCTGTTTTTGGGTAGTGTGGAAAAGTTGCTATATGGGCCTGTTATTACTCTCAAAAAAATTCGCTAAATTTGTTTAAAATTTAGCCGGCGCTCATTGGCCTAGAAAAATGGAAAAAAAGAGCAAAAATGCACTTTTTTTCAAAAAAAAAAAAAAAATTCAGAAAATAAATACGTTTGAAACTATTTCTAGCAAACAGTAGAAATATCAGTCAGAAAATCAGGTATAACCCTCAAAAAGTTTATACATTTCTTAGAATATTTAGCTGCACCCTTTTAAGACTAAAAAACAGAGAAAAAAGTTTTTTTTCTTTGTAATAATATTTTAAAAAGTAGTATAAATACTAATACAGAAATGTTACGTAATGAGTTACTTAGAATATACATTGAAAATTCAAGCAATTTTAAGCGACTTTTATTCGCAATTTTTAAAAAATGCACACACTCAAAGAAAAATTGTTACACAAATGCTAAATCTTTAACCATTTTTTTTTTCTATTTTTTAAAAATTTAAGAGTACTACTACCTTGAATAAACCTGAAACTGAGCTTGAATCAGGAGAAAGTACAGAAAATACATATGAAGAATTTAAATGGACTTATCCGCTTTCCAGTAAACGGAAGTGAACTGATGACACTGATGAGCCATCAGCATCGACAAGTCAAATGAGACTTTCTATGCCTCATACAGCCTTAGCTGCAGATCTAACTGGCGCGTCAAATAGAACAGTGGCCAAAATTATTACAGCAGTTCTCGCTGATTTCGACTTAGTTTCGCCAAAGCAATAAACATATATAGTTGATAAAAACAAAGTAAGGAGGGAAGTTGCGAAAAAAAGGAGAGAACTAAGAGAAAAGGATTTAAGAGTTGTTAAAGAAACAGCTATAAAGAGTTTGTATTTTGACGGCCGCAAAGATGACACCCTTCAAAAGACATCTGTCCATCAAACATTAGCATCTGAAGCCCATGTAGTACTGATAGAAGAACCAGGTAGTAAGTACATCGGTCATACATCGCTAACAGCTGGTGAAAGTGCAAAATAAATTTCGCAAGGTATTATAGACTTTGCAAAGAAGTATAATATGAGCTTGCTCAACTTATCTGTTATTGGATGTGACGGAACGAATGTGAATACGGGGTGGAAAGGAGGAGCAATTCGTTTGCTTGAGGCACACATCAAAAGACCTTTGCAGTGGAACATCTGTCTACTACATACGAATGAGTTGCCACTAAGGCATCTTATTATGGAACTAGACGGCTGCGCAAAGGGACCATATTCCTATTCTGGACCCATAGGTCAGCTTCTCAAGGATTGTGAAAAAAATAAAGTGGTCAAATTCGATAAAATTGACTGCAATATTTTGGCTTTGGATATGAAAGACATAAAAAGTTTAAGTACTGAGCAACAGTATTTATACAGAATATGTTTAGCAGTTAAAGATGGCAGTTGCACTTCTAGCGTGGCTGGCAGTAGCCCAGGAAAACTCAGTCACGCACGATGGCTGACTACTGCAAATCGTTTGTACATAAGCACGCCAAATCCATCAGAAAATTTTAAACTGTTGGTCAAGTACGTAGTGTTAATTTATGCTCCAATGTGGTTCGAAATAAGATTGAAACCGAACTGCCAGTATGGTGCTCAGCATTTCTGGAAAATGATTTCCCTTACAAGGCAGTTTCCAGAGAACGTTCAGCAAATAATCTTCAAAGTTCTCTCCAACAATGCGTATTTCGCTCATCCTGAACATCTGTTGTTAACAATGTTGTTTGACCCTAGAAAACACATTCGGGAACTAGCAGTTAGGCGCATTCTTCACACTAGAAGTAAAAAGCCTAAAAACTCGGATGACGTACGATTTTTCAAGCTTCCTAAACTTAATTTTGAAGCCCTTGATTATGTTGATTTAATTAATTGGGAAAACTTTCTTATAACAGAGCCACCCCTTACGATGCATCTAAATGAACAAGACTTAAAAGAAAAGTGTAAAGAACACCCCTCAGACTTAACTTTCAAGAAATTTCCCTGTCACACACAGGCCGTGGAACGTTGTGTGAAACTGATAACTGAAGCTGCAACTAAAGTTTGTGGTGAAACTGCTCGAGATGGATATATTCGGGCCAAACTTCACGCGAGGAAAGAACTTCCATCTTTTGAAAACAAAGGATAATATTATTCAAAAAAATAATATTCATTATACTTGAGGCATTATGAATCAAATTTCTATATTTCTTTTTCAAAATATGTTATTCTAGAAAATATGTGATAGCATTACATGATAATCAGGTGCTTATTATTATTAATAGTGCTCTTTAATGAATTAATTTTTAATGAATGATGAATTGATTTTTGAGGAATTAAATAATGAATGAGAGTATGAATTTTTAAAGAATTAATTAATGAATGACACTATGAATTAATTTTTAAGAATTATTTTCAGATTGGTTTTTAAAGAAATCCAATATTTTTTTCATTTTTCTCCAATTTTTGATGTCAGAAGTGTGTCGTTAAATGTACAGTAAAATCAATGAAATATTTTATGGGCTAAAACTGGTTCATTATTTAGCATTTTTGTTGCATTCCAGCAAACTATTTCAAATTTATTTTTAAAATAAAATTTTTACAAAAAATTTTTTTTTTCTCTTTTTTCGGTTTTTCATTGTCAATGAGCGCCGGCTAGATATTTTTTAATATTTAAGAAATTTCTTAAGAGTGCTAACTAGCTCACTACGCAACTTTTGCGCGCTACCCAAAAATAGATTTCGAAAAAAAAATTTTTTCGGTCTATTTCGGCCCGCCCTACTGTGCAGGACGTTGTATGGGTCATAATGTGATGAAATTTTGAAAACAGACACTTCAGGCCATGCGCTCGAGATTTATTTTAAAAAAAAATAGTACAAAAAGTTGCCGATAGGTGGCGCTGCATATTAGAGAGACATTCTACAGATATTCTATATGTGTTACCGTTACCGTGGATCTCTACAACTCTTTCCATTCGTAAAGCAGTGTGTTCTACAGTTGAACGCAGTAAGTCCACACTAATTCCACGAACATGACCACTAATTGCGTGTTTAAGATGTGCCAAGGATGTGGGGTGCTATTTTTTTGAAGAGGTGACTTCAAGAGGGTGCGAAACTTGCTCTGTTACAGGAAGACGGTATCAAGATATGTTAACAACGTTTGTAATTAACGAACTTCAACAACGTGGCCACCTCCAGGACACGATATTTATGCAGGATGGTGCACCTCCCCATATTCTTCGTGGCTTTCAACAGATGTTACGGGCAACTTTCACCTATGCACGTGTGATCAGCCCAGGCAAGGATCCAATCCCCCCCCCCCCACTTAACCGACAAAATATAGCAAACAATTGCATTTTCGGTACTTATACTAAGAAAAAATTATCAAAAACCCCCATTTTTGCCTAAAAATTGCACTTTGACCCCTCCCTTTCCGAAAATGATCCCTCCTTAGCCAGAGGCTGGATCCGTCCTTGGATCAGCCGCAGTTTCCCAATAGCTTGGCCTTCTCGCTCGCCTGATCTCACCCCGTTTGACTTTTAGTTATGGGGATTCTTAAAGGATCAGGTCTGTCGAAAACACCCCACAACCTTGGCACATTTAAAGACGCAGCTAATGGTGATGTTCGTGGAATTAGTGTGACTTACTGCGTTCAGCTGTAGAACACACTGCTAAACGAATGGAAAGAGTTGTAGAGAACCACGGCACACATATAGAATATCTGTAGAATGTATCGCTAATATGCAGCGCCACCTATCGGCAACTTTTTGTACTTTTTTTTTCTTTAATAAATCTTGAGCGCATGGTCTGAAGTGTCTGTTTTCAAAATTTTATAACATTATGACCCATACAACGTCCTGCACAGACCTCTGAGTTGGGGAAGTTTAATTTGGACAACCCTGTAGGGGAGAGCGGGGCTAAAAGTTCCGTTTTTTGATCAAGCTCAAAATTCGTTTTGAAAACTTGGTTCTAGAATTAATATTCCGAGGTTAAAACTTAGTATTATATGTCCCTTTGATATACAGACTGTTTTTTGAGTTGTATTTTGTAAGGTTTTTTAATAATTAATTTTATAGCAAGTAAAGCCGAAAAGGAACAACTAACCCCGTCTTGGGGCAAGTTGTTCCGTGGGTGGGGCAAATTGTTCCGATATTAACAACACGATGAATAACGATGCTGATTTCGAATTTAACCACATTGCGAGATGAATAACTCCTTAAAAACATAATTTGTATTAAAAAAAACAATGGTTGATATTAGTATGACTTTATGTACGGCTGTATGACTGTATGTACGTATGTATGCATGTGCGTATGTAGGTATGTCGCGTAACTCAAAAACTGTATACCGTAGAAGATTGTAATTTGATATGTTGGCTTTGAGGGAGGTCTAGTTGTGTACCTCCCCTTGTGGTTGCATTCGAATGTTTCCAGGGGGGGGGGCTTATCCCTTTTTTGGGGTAAAACAGTGTTAATTTTAATGTAGACAAAAGTGATATGAATTGGCGCAATCACTTGACGATATATCGCCAAGCTTTCTTTTGGTCGCCAAGTGTTTGATGCCAACTTGATGACAGATCGCCAAGTTGGCGACAAATTTGCCGAAGAAAATGATTTCTTGAATTTCGGTTCAATTTTTGCGCTATTGGCGATATTTTGCGAAAAATCCACTGAATGCTGTTAAAATCGGCCATATTTAGAAAATTAGTTTATACTCAAGAAAAAAAATGGCAACCGATTTTTATTCAACTTTTTTTTTACCATTCATTTTTTTACACTAATTAGAACAGACGATTTCTGTAAATCCAATTTGAAATTGATTTTTTACTAACTTAAAAACGCCTGTATCTTTTTGCCGAGTGAAGCGGTTAGTAATTTCCAAAGCTGCGCGAGAAAATTCCCTTTAGGACGTATTTTCTTCGATCTTTCTAATGAGACCTTTGCTTTGAGGCGTTTCCTGTTAAGACGGGATTTAAATCTTTTTTTGGCGATTGATTTCTTTTTTTGCACTGGATGCCGGCAAAATATCGACTTTAATAATGCAATCGGACTTATGACCATGACCGCGTTGCTTGACAAAAGTTTTATTCTCAAGGTAGACCGTGCAAAGCCGGGCAACGCATCTAGTAAATAGTAAATTATAAAACATTAATATGGTAAAATGCAGGTTATACAGTGCAACAAATGAAAATTACATATAATAACTAACAGCTTCAACAGCTAATAAGCTAAGATAATTGGTTCAGTCTTCAGTTATAACAGCAAGTTATCTAGAATTTCTAATACGATTCTCCGAAATTATGACTTTTATATCAAAGTATGAAACATATTTCGATATCTTACGTGGTTCGCTTTTCGAAAATTTTATATCTAATATATATCTATCGGATAGACTGAATATTTCTGGATTTATGTTTGGTGAAATCTCACTTTCGGTCTTCACATTAGCATATAATATTATTTATATGTGTATTAAGTCACTGTATCACTGGTTCAGATGAATAGGGCAAGACTTTCCTTCGGGATAGTTGCTAATTTTTCTGGGGCAAGTTGTTCCGCGGCAACAACTTGCCCCCAAAAAAGGGAACAACTAGCCCCAAAAGCACATGTCTTTGAAACATTAAATTATAGGTTAGATAACGAAACATAAATAGTTTCAGCGTAGGATATAAGGGTGCACAATCTATCTTCATGTAAAAAAACCAAAAAGTTAAACATTAACTATTAAATTTCGGGCGAAAGACCAAAAACACCAAAAACAAAAATATTTACTTTCGTAAATCAGTAATGCACGTGCTCGGCTTTTGATACACCGGACGCCACTGGGCTGGTTAAAATGGCCACCATTTGTGCGCTAAAACATTCTATTTCACGACGTATTTACAAAATACATGTATATTTTTTCTTAGCTGAGCTATTTCAAAGGGAACAACTTACCCGCGGAACTTTTAGCCCCGCTCTCCCCTATAACAGGAGCAACTTTTTGCTTCTCTTGTGAAATAGATACGGAAGTCAATAACTGAAAAAAATATCATAAATCCAAAAGGAAAATGCATATGCTATTAAAATTTTTGATGTTTGGATGTTTAAAAAAAATGTTTTTACATTACAGGTATCAATGGTTTTTAACTGCAAAAAAAGTTTCTTCTGGATTCAGAGTTTTGTAACAAAAAATTCTCGAAAAAAATTTGCTGAATATCAAAGAAAATAGCACGCAATTCTCTTCAAAACGTCATATTATACACCCTGTAGCTCTTATAGAATTTGTTATAACATTTTAAGGCACTGACAGCAAGTTTTTTTTAAAAAGTGCGTTTAACAAATTTCAAAAATCAATTACTTATCAATTATGAATGACAGATTTTTTTCAAAAAATAAATTTTGAAGTTTCATATAATAAGGCGTCTGAAAGTTTCAAAACAATCTGAGGTGATCAGTTATTTACCGTGTTGATTTGACATTGCTTCATTGATAAAGGAATTATTTACCGCATTCACGTAAAAGTCACATCTTCTTCGTTTAAAGACTATGTACTACACTGCGATGCAAAAGTTTAGACAAAATGCAAATATGTGAATAAAAAGAAAACTATTCAACGAAATGCTTTCAAATTTCTACTGCAGGTGCACAATCTGGTTCCAAATACGTGTCTGGAGTTCTTATAACTATAACTGGAATCAAATTTTGGATACTACAAAAGATATTTTTTTACATCGTTGCAAAAGTTTAGACAATAGTCAAATTTTATGCAAATATCCCTTGAAATGTGATTGGTGGAGGAAATGCGGCACTCTATTATTCATTTATAAAGTGCAGAGATTGCTAAATAAATAATCAAAATCTCAAAAGCTCTTTAGTTCTCGTGTAAAGAAGATGAGAAAGTTTGGAAGCCGAAATTTGAAAATGAACCTACTTTATGAATTTTTTGTCTTTTAAATCGGCTCTAGTATGGTAGTACATTGTTTTTTACTTTGTGGAGAGCAAATTCAGACGTGCGTATCGATCAAAAAGTCCAAGAAAAATTATATTTCTTAAGGATGAAGGAATTGAAAAAACGGCTCACTCTGACGATTCGTCCCTTAATCCTACAAAACTTCAACTTGGGTCAAAAACAGTACGTGACAGCATAAGTAGATGAACAACTGAATCGGAATGCATAAAACAAAACAAAGAATTGTGCTTGAGCCTTTTCAAACAGAGTGTCCCAAATAAGCCAGATTTTATTGGTAAAAGCAGCACAGCATATGATCATCGGTTATTTCTCAAGTCCCGCGAAAAGAATTATAATACATCTAGGCCATCCCAATTTTCATAATTTTCATCAAAGAAAGTACCATTCATTTTTTAGTCACGATGATACATATGCTGCTTTTCACATTAAAATCTGGCTTATTTGGGACACTCTGTCCGAAAAGGCTCAGGCACAATTCTTTGTTTTTTTTATGCATTCCGATTCAGTTATTCATCTACTTATGCTGTCACGTGCTGTTTTTGACCCAAGTTGAAGTTTTGTAGGATTAAGGGGCGAATCGTCAGTCTGAGCCGTTTTTTCAATTCCTTCATCCTTAAGAAATATAATTTTTCTTGGACTTTTTGATCGATACGCATGTCCGAATTTGCTCTCTACAAAGTAAAAAACAATGTACTACCACACTAAAGCCGATTTAAAAGACAAAAAATCCATAAAGTAGGTTCATTTTCAAATTTCGGCTTCCAAACTTTCTCATCTTCTTTACACGAGAACTAAAGAGCTTTTGAGATTTTGATTATTTATTCGACAATCTCTGCACTTTATAAATGAATAATACAGTCCCGCATTTCCTCCACCAATCACATTTCAAGGGATATTTGCATAAAATCTGACTATTGTCTAAACTTTTGCAACAATGTAAAAAAATGTCTTTTGTAATATCCAAAATTTGATTCCAGTTATAGTTATAAGAACTCCAGACACGTATTTGGAACCAGATTGTGTACCTGCAGTAGAAATTTGAAAGCATTTCGTTGAATAGTTTTCTTTTTATTCACATATTTGCATTTTGTCTAAACTTTTGCATCGCAGTGTACATCGAGTTAGTGTTTTGTAAAAATTTCCAAGAGCGAATGTATAGAAGGGGACAGCTCATTTATCATAAACTTGCCGGAATGATATACTTCAGTACAGCTAATCCATGTAACGGAACGAGAATTTTGAAGCAGTTTTTTCAGTAGTTTTTGCTCTATAAATACATGAAACAAAAAATAAGTTAGGAATGTTTTTGTAGACAGCAACAACATATGTTTGTCACAAGAATTGCATAGAAAATTAGAAGTTAGTAAAGGCAAAGATAATAATTGCAATGTATGAGTATTTGATGAAACGGAACTCATGTGAATCCCGTTAAGTCACAGGCATTTTATTATTTATCCTTGAATTATTTTCTTTAAGATAGTTTTCTTGTGGAAAATATTTACTACCTGCTACAGACAAATAACTCCACCTCCTCGGAAGTCCATCAGCCGTTGCTAATTCGGGTTTTCAGGTCCTCGGCATTAACTCCTCCTGGTGGTGGCGTCCATGCCCTACACACACACACACACACACACACACACACACACACACAAACTTGTCACTATTAGTCATCGCAAAAAATATAATTTGTATTCAAGAGATGTCTTTTTTTTTTTTTTTTTTTTTTTTTTTGTATTCATGGAACAAAACTTATTGACAAAACTATGCCAAATGTCCAGTTTCGCCACTAGAAGGGCCAAACACAATAAATAACGTGAATATGGAAGCAAACCATTCTATGAACAAGTAACCATTAGCTAAGACCGTTCAGTTATCATAACGTTTAATTACCTACTAAGTATATTTCAGGTTTTTATTTTATTTGAATGAAACTATCAAAAATGTTTAAAAGCTATTTAGTGTGTGTAAAAGCGAGTTTTATTATCGTAAATACTGAATAGACGGAGTAAAAAATAACATGTATTTACAACCATTTCCTCAACAACCACAATAAATTATGAAAAGCTAAAACATTTCTTAAAAATGGCTATTCCAGCACATTACTTTTGCACATATACACATATTCCTTTTATTACAAAGATGAAGAATATCCAAAATGTTAAAAGAAGTAATTCCAGCTCAGTAATATTTTTTAGAAACACAAAAACCTTTTAAATTTATAATCACCCTACAGAAAAAGCATTTCAGATTTATTCTGAATATTATGTCCACATTAGGGATTTATAAAGGGCAATAAAGCTATTTTAAATCGTATGTGGTAATTAAAATTTCTATTATTAGGAGCTTCATAATAGCAAGCGGTCATTAAAATAAAGAGCATAAATTTTTACTTCGTCTCAGGCGTCTATTAAAGTCCCAGTCTCAACACTCTATCAGAAATAAATGACACAATTTGAGAAAATTCCGTGTTTGTTCGGGTAAAAGATTCAATTGCGGGGAACATTTAAGGATTATGAGGCTGCTGGAATATGGAGAAAAGCTTTAAAACTCAGCCACGGAGGAATACAAACATTAATTTTCATGGTGGAATTTTCATTAAAATTCAACTAAAAGTAAATCTCTTGTGGTATGTATGTTTACAGAGTCGGAATAAGTGACTTTATGCATACTTTTAAAGGAAATTTGAAACGTAACTTTTATTACTAGAGGAAAACTTTTATTTTAAGAGAAAGTACGAAAATTCGCATTTTTGAAAATATTCTTCAGTTGAAACTGATTTAACAAAAAAAAGTTGGAAAAAATGTCTATGAGTATATGACTTAGTTTTTAACATTTACGAAAAATCAATTATTTTTCTACTAAGGTAAATGTACCGATAATGGACAGTGTACCTATAATGGGCAACCTGCTTTGATTGGTGCAAATAAACTTAGAGGACACTAATGGAAATAAATGGAAAAAAAGTTGAGTGGTTGAAAACCCCAAAAGAAAGTGTTAAAACCCGTTGTAGCTTAAGAGGTAAATAAGTATTTCAGTTGACTAGAATGAGAATCTATTTCTTGAGTTCTAAAAGATTTCTTTAATGGTTTACTTAACCCTTAACGAATAACATCAAGAATTTACAGAAAATCTGTTATTTTTCTAGTAAATTAAATGTACCAATAATGGACCGTATACCTATTACAGACCACCTGCTTTGATTGATGTAAATAAATTTAGGAGACACTAATGGAAACAAATGGAAAAATAGTTGTGTGGGTGGAACTTTCAAAAAAATGTTAATACCCGTTGTCGTTTAGGGTGAAAATAATTGTTTCTGTTAACTAGGGTGAACATCTATTTCGTGAGCGTTCAAAAGATGTCTTTAACGCTTGAGTTAAACCTTTGACCCCAATTATTTCTAATTGGTTTTTTGTAAAAATTATTTATAAAACCTTTTTGTTGGAATGCATTTTTATATTTCATTTAGCATTTAATTGTCTGAGTGATGTTTACAAAAAATAAAATTAAAATAAGTTTGTAAGAGTATTTTAATAGTAGACCATTTTAGGGTCATGTGTAGTTAAATTGATCCATCAATCGACATGTTGACCAATTACAGGAAAATAAACTAATTTTTAGATTTATGTGTTCCTGCACAATTTACTCTTTTAGTAGACGGATGAGTGATTTAATTTGTGTTTGATATTTGATAGTTACAACTAGTTGTGAACCAAAGGGCTAGGGCCGTCATTTCTGATTTTTAATGATATTCCTAAAAAATCAAATCCTTCACTTAAAAAAGTACTTAATTAATCTTTTTTATGATTCCACTTCTTAATTAAATACATTTAAACGTGCACATTTGGGGGAGGGGTAATGAAGCATGCATATTTAAAGGCCCCATTTATTGGGCTCATGTGTGGTACGTTCGAAATTTAGAATGCTCGTTACTGCAACACGTAGAAGGTTAAATGAATTATGTTTAAGAACCGCATATTTTTGATGATTTTATGTATTAATAAAGATGTATGAAGCTTCTATCAAAGACGGATAAATAATCTTATGTCATAATGGGGTGTTTCTTATTTTTCGAAAATATTTCTTTCTGAAAGAGCAGGATCGAAAACGTGGGGTGAATTACTTTTTTCCTCAGTTTTACTCATTTTATTTCTTAAAAAAGAACCTTAGACTCAGTTGCTGTTTCATTTTTAAGGATGACGTCACAAGTCTATAGAACGCTCCAGGCAAGCAAACACACTTTATAGACATGCCTTCATTTCAGGTCGAATTTTTCATTGTTGCAGAGCTTGGGTTACTACAGATCCAAAACGACGGATACGTCAGCCTAACTATACGCCAAAGTTTCTCCATTTATGACGTCATACAAGACTTCGATTTGTTTTAGCAATCATTTTCAAAATTTAATTACGAATAAACTGTTAAGATTTTTTTTTTTGTCTCCATGTTATATTAGCTTTTTCTATCAATATCAGTCTCTAAAAGTACTACTTTTGACTTAAGGAAACACTCCCATTCTTTAGAAAAAGAAATTTCGACTAACTAAACCTTTAAGAGTTTCATTACTAATTTATTACCTCATTTAGTTATGCGCTTCCCTTTTTATATGTATATATTTTTTAAATACTCTTTCTAGCAGTGCACGTGGAATATAGAGGGTTTTCTTTTTATGTTTCATTTTCTTTTTCAGCAATAAAACAACCAAGCAATACTCTTAACTCTTTTCCTCTCAGAAAACATGCAAACATTTGCCAAGAAAGTCAGTTTTCTCAGAAGCTCTCAAAGAGTAAAATATCATTGGAATTTACAAGAAAGCATCAAAAGATGTAATCACAGTTGTAAAACTTTATAGAGCTATTTTCACATTCATGAAAACATAAAAGAAGAGTACGAGATCTAACTAACGAAATGTGCATTCAAAAAACAAAATTTACCTTGGGTTATTTTTTATGTTCCCTACAACGAGCTACTTTGAAAAAATGTTGCATTTCTAAAATGTTACGATAGTGTAAAGGGAAGGTTTATATCTTGATGTTAAATTATCCTGAAGTATTCGCGTGCTACCGCTCCCAAACATAAAGTGATATAATTTGCAAAATTTTGTTAAGCCTCGTTAACTTTTTGAGGAAAGTTTGAAAAGTGTTGAAGGGAGGAAAAAGTTTTATTGATGGTGTTATCTTTTATGTTTCTTTCGCATTTAGAATTTGAAGTTTTATTTCGACATTAAGACATGTCTTCTTGGTTTTCTATGCAGGTTTTTCATAAGATGACTTCATTATATACTGAAAATTATGGGAGGGAGAGGGTTTGCAAGCCATATTTAACAAACTTATAAAATCAGAGATCTAAATCGTACCTCGCATTTCGAAAATGTATGCATCCAGACAAATTAACAAGTATTGCAAATCTTGCCACTTTACTTTTATGTGAATAAAAAAAAATATTCATACACCATTAATTTTTTAATGACCCAGCAATTCATTTTCTTAAAATTTGGTGGTAAGAAATTGAACTATTATTATCGAATTGGATTAACATTATTACTGAGAAATACAGGGTTACTCCAAGTGGTTTATTCGTTTTTGAAATGCTATTTATCTGAAAGTATTGAACGCACAACGATGAGGAATACATGAAATTGATTATAGTAATAGCGAGATTTTGAGTAACATTAATTTCTAAACATTACACGTTTTTCAAAGTACACTAAAAATGAATGTTGTTTATACAGAAAAATACAGCTAGTTTTATGGAAACAAACTGTAATAATTACTAATTTTACAGTAATGAACTGTAAAATTGCTAATTTTGCAGTTTATGACTGTGCATTTTACAGTTTTAAACTGGAACCTCTAAATACTGTTGTATTTACAGTATAATACAGCTAAATTTTACTGGAATAAACTGTAAAATTGCTAACTTTACAGTAAGAAACTGTAAAATTGCTAGTTTTACAGTTTATTACTGTGCATTGAACAGCTTTAAATTGGAACCTCGGCTGCAAGTATTATACTGTAAAACAACAGTTCATTTTTCGCAGTGTAGACTCATTGTTTTTTTACTGAAAACTTAGTTTCTATTGCATTTTACGTTTATAAGGATAACATGTTTTTAAAAATCCTTTATAATACTACTTTATACATTTCCTCAAAAATAGCAACACAATTTTCGCTTATCTGTTGAATTCTTTGAAAATATCTTTACACCATTCTTTCTACTATTTTATTTTGAGATTCCTTGACGTAAAGATATAGATGTTGTTAAAGTTTCGGATAGCAGTGGAAAATACAAAACGAGTTGCATTGTGTAAACTACCACCATGTCATGAAAGGAAAGAACTATGAAGTTAGTTTTATTTCTTCCATTTTATTGCAAAATTCTGGGTTCCTGAAAAATAGCTTCTTGGATTTGTCGATAAAATATGATGCGCCTGCTAGAAGTAGAAAATATTTTTGCAAGAGTTTACCATTGATGCAAGTTTCCATTTCCTTTGTGATACTGAAGTCACATTTTTAAGAAATATTACTGTAGAAAACAAGGGGCGGATGATAAATACTGATGATAATTAAAATTATCATGGAACTTTACATTTTTGGGGATCTCAATTCTTTCTCTGACGAAATTTTCACATTTTAATGGAGTGTTTAGAACGGCAGGCTCTAGTGCTAAGATTTTTATAACTAACTATTTACCTTATATATTACAATAATTGGTCATTTATCTCATATATATGTTTTAATCATTATTTTTTTTCCAAATGTAAGAAGAAAAGACCATTGTGTTTAATCCTAAAATTTTGACAAAATAATTAAAAAAATTTTTCTTTGCCTTAATGTTGTTAATTTTTAGCACTAATTTTCGGAAATTTCTTCCAAGAGAACATTTAACATCTCATTTAATTGTGATAGGTTCATCAAAGATTATAAAAATATCATATGCCTAACGTTTAAGGTTTGGCATTCACTTTTACTTGCTTGAATACAGTTCTTTCAATTAGAAATTCTCAAAATGTTCCTGATACTAATGACTAAATTTGGGAAAGTCGCTTGACCTATTTTATTTGTTTTGTAAGGGTTGCCTTTGGTTTAAAAAAAAATTCATCACTAATGCCGCTCGCGGGGGAGCCCCGAACTTGCATTTTTGGGAAGGCGGAAATTCCCACTTTGTCGAATGAAAACTCCAAATCTTGCCGAATAATGAAAAGGAAAATCTGGAATTTATTATTTGCAATTATGATCTAACTTGCCAAATCGTGAAGAAAATATGCCGAAATAAAAGATTTTGGGGGATGGGAGGTCACAGTGGCTTTCAATCCAGGTGCCTCTGATGCCAGAGGTGGGCATCAGAAGCACATTGGGATAATTGTCATTGGGAGACCTAAGATCCTCTCCCTGGACGAAATAAGAATTAAATACCCAATTCGAGAGCAGTACGTCTTGGCCTTGATAGATGGCAGCACCAGTTTCCAAATCTACTTATATTAAAAACTGAGTATCTTTCTAACTATCTTTCTATCTTTCTTTCTATCTTTCTTTCTATCTTTCTATGTCACGCTTATTTCTCCTGAACGCCAATGAACTGAAAGTCGAACCAGGTACCGATAGATAGGTAATTTTTCAGGCTTCATTAGTTTCAATCTATATGATTATACGATTTTAATTAGCGAAGATATCAATTAATAAGTAGTCAAGTTTAAAGCGATTAAGATTAATAAATGATTAAACTTCCAAGACATTTTTTCTTACCGTTGCCATTTTGAATTAAAACGTTAATTAAATTATTGAACTATTTAAAATTCCAAGATATTTATTTCTTTCCGTTGCGATTTTAAGGCAGGAATTCAAGTGAAACACGAACGATCGCAACTCACCAATGCAATCGCGAATTCCAAAATTTGGATTCAAGTGAAACGAATTCACTTGAATTCGACTTACAGTAGCGGTTGCAATATGCGATCGCCTCGAAGCGACTGCAATGGTGTTTCACTTGAATTCGGCCCTAAATTAAAACGTTAATTAAATTGAACTTTTTAAAATGAAAGAGTGTTATTTTTTTTCCATTGTCATTTTAAATACGTGTTATAACAAAGATCTAACAATTGTTTTTATTCTAATTATTAATGGCATATTTTTTCTCAGGTACCATTTTGAAAATGTGTTTTTAAATAAAATTGCAATTGCTGTTTTTAGAAGGGACTTTTTCTGGCTGCGATCCATAAGTAGTCAAATTTAAAACGAATGTTTAATTAATAAGTAGTCAAATTTAAAGCGAATAAGCCTAATTAATGATTAAACTTCCAAGACATTTTTTCTTACCGTTGCCATTTTGAATTAAAACGTTAATTAAATTATTGAACTATTTAAAATTCCAAGATATTTATTTCTTTCCGTTGCGATTTTGAATTAAGGCAGGGATTCAAGTGAAACAGCACTGCGATCGCTTCGAATGCAATCGCTACTGGAAGTGAATTACATTATCATCAACTTAACTTGGCATGACGTCACTACGGGTGGAGCCAATTGATACATTGATGTTTGAAGGTTTTAGCCAAAACGGCACCAATTAATGGTATGGTGCACCAATTTATGGTACAGTGGTTTTAATGCTAGTGGTTAGTACATTGCTGAAAAGAATTAATTAAAACTTACCAGAATCTCACTATTTAAACCAAGTTGAATTATATTATAATATGTGCATTCATAATGTGTTTAAACCTCTAAAATTATTATATATCATGCAATAGACAAATAATTCCACATTGATCTAAATTACCTATTTTTATTTTAACAATTTAAAGCATACTATATAAATATTCAAATTAATAAAAAAAGTTGCAACTAAAATTTAATTAACGTTAATGGCCATAAAAGAAAAAGTAAAAGGTGAATGGGTACCCATAAACATATAGCACTTACGTGCTTCTGCTGCGTAAATGTCCGTCCATGATGTCACGTATATAAGATGGAATAGTCGAAATTAAGTCTTTTAGATGATTGAAAGTTCATTACAGTTCACTTTTATGCTATCATTTTCAACATTTGAAGACTATTTTGAAACACGTTGACACACTAATTTGGAGGCAATGTAGACACATTCTTCACAAATGGATGTGATTTCTTGAGTAATAAATACAGTGCAACATCTTCAAGCTATTACGTTGAGAAAAATCTTTAAAATGCTAAAAAAACTGAGAAACTGAAGGCTGATCAATCAGGTTAAAAATACAAAGATTCTAGGGGCTGGGGCCACCCCCAGCCCCCAGCAAACGTAAAGTCACACTGGCAAGCTCAAACAGCAAGCCTTAGCGCAAAGGGCAAGCGCCCCATAATTCTTCCAAAAAACGTGAACTAAAACTACCGCTCAGTTCCTGATTGGCTACAGGAGTTTGCCAAACCAGGAAAGAAGAATTCTTCCGGTACTGTTGCGGTTAGCATTTTCAAGGCTTCGAGAAACAGGGTTGCGTTCGAATATGAAAACCAGTTGTGGCTGTTTAGCGTTAAGGGGATGCTATAAGGTTTTGCCTTGCAGCATTATCCCCCCTCCAAAAGAAAAATAGTAATATTCACATGTTGGACGTTAAAATGCAGGAACACCTCAATTTGACAAAATTCAAAATTATACAAGTGATGAAAAAATATGTTGACAAAGTACACACATTTGATTAACTAAAACACATAAAATAAAAAAAAATAGTGAAATTCTAGTGCGTTAATCACCCAGAGATCAAAGACAATTACGTAAACACTCAAATCAGTTAGTTGTATCAATCATGAAATGATAGGTATGAAAAACTCAATTAATAAGTGGATAAAGTTTCGAATCATAACATGCTTTTCTCCTTCAAAAACTCAGCAAAATTCATTAAGCAATATCAAAGCATTGGATTTTTTTTTTTTTTTTTTTCATATACTTCAAATTATTTCAAACTCATAACATTGTAATCAGTTCACATACTTCAAATTTTTTCAACTCCTCATAACTTGTAAATGGTATTAAAAAAGATTATGATTAACATTACTTAACAGATTACATGAAGGCATCAAAAAATTTGACATGTGTGCAAAACACTTTTTTTTTTTTTTTTTTTTTTTTTTTGAATTATTCTGAGTACTTGTCCCAGTTAAATACGGAACCAGCCAGCTATAAAACCAGAATGCTATTTAAAGGCCTTTAAATAACACATACAAAGTAACCCAAAACAGGCTCTCAGTCCTGAACAAAAAATTTTGTTTACTCCAAATTGGAAAAAAAAATTTTGAAAACCTCCAAAGAAATCAAAGTACTAAATCATAACTTCAAAACCAATACTTCTTATTCCTCAAAACTCATGAACATCCTTTAAATGCTTAATTAAACTCTACATCCTTCTGCTGGAAAAGTTTGCTTACATGTAATTTTATTTCCTTTCCTTCATTAAAAGCATCCTTAATTAAATAATTGTCATTTCTAAATTTTCCAATTATCTCATGAGGTCCATTATATTTTTTCTGCAAAGAACCTGGATGTTGGAATGCTGAGATGAAAACTTTATCACCTATTTCAAAATTGGGTTTCTTCCTACCCTTTATATATTTCTCTCTAGAGGAAAAGTAAGCGTCCTCATTTTCATTAAAAGTGTCCTTAATTTTTAGTAATTCACTCGAAAGTTTACTTTGATATTCATTATAGTCCTCTACATACGTTGGTTCACTGTGAAGGTTAAGAGGGATGTTAATTTCTCTACCGAAGAAGATCTTAGCTGGTGAAACCCAGTAACCGTATGGATTGAGCTATTATAGTGCAATTTAAACACAAGGAGTTTTTTGTTCCACTCAAAGGTTTTATTACACATTGCTGCAATACTTGTTTTCATTATTCTGTGCACGACTTCTATCATTCCGTTAGATCTCGGTAAGTAGATAGAACTCTTTCTCTCCTGAATTCCCAATTGTTTTAAGAAAATTTTAAATTCCTCAGCCTTGAAGCTAGGACCATTATCAGAAATTAAAATTTTTGGAATACCAAAAGATGCAAAATACCCATTTAGAGCTTTAATTATGGTTGGAGCTCTAATGTTAGAAAGTGGTATAGCCTCCAGATACCTTGAATAATGGTCTACTATAGTTAAAATGAAACAATGATTTTCAGCAGATCTTGGTAATTTACCCACAATATCAATTCCCAGGCACTCGCCAACTCCCAAAAATTTCTTTGGAATCATTTGATAAGTGGTAGAAGAAGGCTTAGGCTTATGACTTAAACATTGACTACAGTTTTCGCAAAATTGCTTAGTCATTTTGAACATTCCTTTCCAAAAATATTGTTTTTTCAAAAAATTGTAAGTTTTAAAAACACCAAAATGTGGAGTATGAGCTTGCGTTAAACAAATCTTAAAAAGAGAATTAGGAATCAGAATCTTGTTCTGTAAAATTTTAGACCTAGATTTCTTATTCCTACTCAGAAGTTTAATCATTACTAACTCGGTATGAGAATCAATGAAATATTTAGAAACAATTTTAGGGTCATTATTCTCAATTCCTTTAATTATAGCCTGAATTTTACTGTCATCTCTCTGATGGGACTTAATTGAAGAGTAATTTAGCTCATCACTAGATTCAAAAATTTTAAGATTAGTAACATTTTCATTTTCAAAAGGAACTCTTGAAAGATAATCAGCAGGCTGTTGAGCGCCCTTCAAATATGATGCAATACAATCAAATTGTTGAAGATAGAGGATCCACCTGGCAACAATATCAGGTTGTTTATTTAATTCTATATGATAAGTTAAGCTCTTGGCATCAGTTAAAATTTCAAATTTGTTACCATACAATTTTTGATGAAAAAATTTTACTGATGAATAAATAGCAAACAATTCCCTACGAATGGATGGATACCTTGACTCAGCAGGGGTTAGCTGTTTGGAATAGAATTCTACAGGAAAGTAATTCTCCCCAATCTTTTTTAACAAAATTCCACTTATTGCAACTTTGGAAGCATCAGTAGCTAAAAATAATTCATCGTTAGGTCCTAAATTCTTTAGTTCTGGTTTATTCATCATAATATCCTGAATTAGGTCGAAAGACTCTTGGCACTGTTTTGACCAAACAAAAGGAGTTTTCTTTTTGGTTAAATTTACAATGGGATAAGTAATATCCGCAAACTTGTCAATCATATGTCTGAAGTAATTAACCATACCTAGATAAGCTTGAACTTCCTTGACATTTTTTGGGATAGGAAATTTTGTTACTTTTAAAATGTTGTCATCAGAAGGACTGAAACCATTCTTATTTAAAGTGAAACCTAAGTAGTTAATCTCTGTTTTACAAATTTCAAATTTGGCGGGGTCCAAGGTAAGGTTGAATTTCTTTAATCTATCGAAAACTAGCTGTAAATTATGTTTGACCTGATCGATACTATCCCCGGCAATTATCACATCATCCAAAAAGAACTGGATTTCACTCCCCTTAAGGTCGTTTAAAGCCTTAGAAATTAAAATGTGGAAAAATTGACATGATAGTTTCGAACCGAAAGGCAAACGTAGAAATTCATAGTTTCCTAACTCGGTACAAAAGGCAAGTTTCTCCCTATCAGATTCTTTAAGTTGAATTTGAAAAAATGCAGACTTTAAATCAAGAACTGAATAATAAGCGCGACCAGAAATATTATGCATGATTTCAGCAATGCTGGGCAAACAAATTTTAAACGATTCAGTAATGCTATTTAGTAATCTGTAATCTATAACCATTCGGAATTTAGGTTTATTAGGGTCGTCATTCTTATTTGGTTTCTTACGAACAAAAATTGCAGGAAAAGCATACAACGAGGTCGAAGGCTGGATGATTTCAGCTTCTAATAATTTAGCTATCTCTTGTTGAGCAAATTCTTTAGCAATTTTAGGTATAGGGTACGGGCGTGTCTGTAAAGGATACGAATGAATTAATCTAAACTCAGGAACTACCTCATTTGTTGATCCTAATGTCATGTAAGACTTTGAAAAAACTTCAGTATTACTCATTAACATTTTTAAGATTTCTTTTTTTTGTTGAGGTTCCAAATGTTCAACATCAAAATCCGATTCCTTAATTTCCTGTTTTCTTAATTCCCTAACTGCAGATAAACTCAAAGGATTAACTTGAAATTGTTGTTTATTAGTAGGTTCTACACATTCTGATTCATCAAAGTTTTCTACGCCACCAAAAATTGACTTTTTCCTCAAAATTATAGGTTTGTCTGACTTATTTTCCACAATAGTTTGAATGGATTGATTAAAAGAGACCTGATGTACAGACTCAGAAATTAAAAGATTTGAGTTACCTCCCTTAGGACTGAAAATTACCTGATCTAAGTGAGATAAATTATTCGGCAATTTTAATGAAATTATCTGGGAAGCACCAGGCTGAATGGTATAATTTCTAAGAATCCTAACATTGTTTATATTCCCAGAAGGTTGTTTAAAATCCTCATCAAAAACTTGACTCACCTCCTCCTGATTAGTAACAAAAAATTTGAATTTTGAATTACCTACAATTAACTGATTATTTACTGCGTCCAGCACTACCCTATTCCTTTGCAAAAAATCATAACCTAAAATTATTTGATAGTCAGAATTCCAAACATTTTTTGTCACATAGAAAAGATTTCCAAACCAAGAAGATTGAATTTTAAATTTTATGTTGACTGCAGACATGTAAAGAATAATTGATTTATTCAAAGTAATTATTTTGACACTTCTCTACACATGCTCAACCTTAGTGGTTTCCTTAATTTTTAACAGGATGTCAGGTTCAATTAGGCTCAATGATGCTCCTGAATCAATTAAGGCATTCAATTTAACTGACCCAAATTGAAGTTGAATTATAGGTAAACAGTTACTTGAAGCAGTGTTACACGAGAGTACAAATTTCATTACATGATTATCATTTTCAGTTGTCCTATCACCAGCCGGTTTGTTAATTTTGTTAATCTCCTCATTAGTTTTTCTTTCATTTCCCAATGTTTCCTTTTTTTGGTCATTCTGTTCTCTTATGCAATGGGCACCTGGTTGAGAACTTTTATTTTTATTGTATTTATCACAAGTACCCCCTATTAGTTTAAATTTTGTCTACCAAAATTTCCTCTGTTATTTCTGTAAGGATGACTAGACCTCCCCCTAAAAAATCTGCCCCTATTTCCTGAAAAATTTCCTCTTCTGTTATTCGAAAAATTTCTGCCCCTAAAATTTGAAAAACTATTATCCCTACCAAAATTATTTGACGAAGGAAAATGAACACAATCTGTGGTCAAATGGTTTCGACCACAAATGTGACATGAAATTTGTTGGGTAGAAAAATTGTTAACCTGCTGGGAATTTCTCTCAGTCAGATTAGCAAGTTCAGTAGTCAGCTTAGCAATTTGTTTGTTAGATTCAAGTTGACATTTTATTAGGGAATTAATTTGAAGATCCCAAGAAAAATTTTCAGAGGGGCCCCCTGTTGCTTCCTCAAATGCATTTTCAATGTTAACTGCACACTTGACAGCCTCTTTAAAAGTCGAAGGACCAGTTTTTTTTACCTCGATCCTTATATCCTGTCTTACCACTTCCAAGAATTTATTTAATTTAATATTCTCAGCTAAGGTTACTAGATCCTGATTGCTAGAGTTGGTAATTCCTACAAAAAGCTCTGCCTGCTTGGAAATTTCACCTGCCAATTCTTTAACAGACTGATTTGGTTTGTGTGTGATTTTTGAAAATGCAGACTGAATATCAGCAAAAGATTTTGTTTTTTGAAACTTTCCAACCAACAACTCCTGCAAATCCTGAATTTTCTCACATTGAGAAGCTGCAGCATCATTGATTAAAAAATCTAAAGCTTTATCACCTAAATTTAATTTGAACACAATTAATCTTTTTTCCTCACTCCATTTTTCTAGATCTGCAATGCTGTTAAACTGTTTTATATGAAAATTAATATCTTCCCCCTCTCTGCCATTAAAAGTAGGTAAAGATGAAGCCAAACTTTGAGCAGACATTTTAGATTTTACTTTGGACATTTCAGCAAAATTTTAAAAATTTGAATGAAAACCCCATTGAAAAATTTGGTTTGTTGATTGGAAAACATGAAAAAACAATAAACATACAACCCCTAAAGAATAGCATCACACAATAAAATTTCATATCGCAACACAATTCAAGAAAATAATTGATAAAAATGCATTCATGGAAAAATCATGTACTATCAAACAGTCACAGAAAAATTCAAAATGCAATATAATGTAAAGACATGATTAATTGTTATTGAAAAATTAAAATGAAAAATTGCAACAATTTTAAAAAATAAATTTCGTGAATGTTTAGTGATCTCAGGGTGATTACATTTTACATTCATAAAAGTATAACCCGGAATTCTCAACCCATTAATTATTTTTTTTGGAGCGGCACCAATAATGCTACATTGATGTTTGAAGGTTTTAGCCAAAACGGCACCAATTAATGGTATGGTGCACCAATTTATGGTACAGTGGTTTTAATGCTAGTGGTTAGTACATTGCTGAAAAGAATTAATTAAAACTTACCAGAATCTCACTATTTAAACCAAGTTGAATTATATTATAATATGTGCATTCATAATGTGTTTAAACCTCTAAAATTATTATATATCATGCAATAGACAAATAATTCCACATTGATCTAAATTACCTATTTTTATTTTAACAATTTAAAGCATACTATATAAATATTCAAATTAATAAAAAAAGTTGCAACTAAAATTTAATTAACGTTAATGGCCATAAAAGAAAAAGTAAAAGGTGAATGGGTACCCATAAACATATAGCACTTACGTGCTTCTGCTGCGTAAATGTCCGTCCATGATGTCACGTATATAAGATGGAATAGTCGAAATTAAGTCTTTTAGATGATTGAAAGTTCATTACAGTTCACTTTTATGCTATCATTTTCAACATTTGAAGACTATTTTGAAACACGTTGACACACTAATTTGGAGGCAATGTAGACACATTCTTCACAAATGGATGTGATTTCTTGAGTAATTGGCGATTCCAGCGGTCCAAGACGCCCTCTTCTGATGACTGGCTATACTACCACAAGGCTGTAACCGCCATTCTTCTGAATTACAGTCTTATGTTATTTCAAGTCTTGGATTTTCGCAATTTTTAATCTCTTAAAAATATTTTGGTCTAATTAACTATTGATTTGTGTCTCGGATGAAACAAATTTTGAAATAAAAGAGGTCGTGTGTGGATTTGACGCTTGGTAGTTCGACGAGAGTCATCCTTTAAATGCTTGTTTTCCAGTGCACAGTGTTAAGTTATGGATATTTACTTTTCAAGTTATGGCTTATATGTCGGACATGGAGTATTATGTTCCGCGTGCTACTAGTTTGATGCAAATCCCGGAATGTTATATTTAGTTCCATTCACCATTATTTTGCAAATATCTTTGAATTTCGGTACCTTTTAAATAAATTGTTACTCATATCGTGCGTAGTATAAAAATAAAAATGAATGCTGAATACATTTTAGTTTTTAGTTTTATATATGTTTAAGTACATCATAGTTCGGATTGATGATGATTCATTTGTAGTTTGAAACGTTTATTTATTATTTGCTTGAATTGTACGGTTTGCGTGTGCTGTGTTCCTGTTTTTGAAAAATGAAGAATGCATTTTCAACTAGTTGGGTCGTTGCACAGTCAGAAATATTTATAATGTTTTCTGCCTTGTAAACGATCTTACTGGTATTGAGAATTTTGAAGCTGGTTTTCCTGGACAGCTGAAAGCAATTTCTTCTAAAATTGTATAATCAAAACAGTTTAAAAGAGAATTATGAAATGCATTTCTCTTCACAATTTACTGCTCATGGAAAGGTAAGTATCTCTGATTAAGGCTTATGTGATTAATTAAATCCTGAAAAAAGAGCTTTACTTTCAATACTGATTATGTCAAACCTGTATTAGAATGTATGCATAATAAATAAAAACAACTTGTTATTAGTTTTTTGTAGTAACATGTTTGAGGATTATAGTATTGTATTTTTCTGTATTGCAACATGCAATGTGCTCCATAGTGAATATTAAATGTCAAGCACCAAATTGACACATCTGGGGCATTGGTTATATTGCTACATCATATATAAGCAGTAGTAACTGCAGGTAAGTGCTGTCGGCCCCGCTTAATCGGATAAACAAATACCTTGCTTATATGAATAAAATATCCTGGGACCGAATATTTCCGGTCCCATAGACGCAATGTTAAAGTTCCCTACTTGAAGAAATACCCCGCTAAATCTAATAATATTTCTTGGAACCGACAGTATTCATTTAAGCGGGGCCGACAGGATTTATTTTTATTTAGAAAGCAAGTAAAACACCGCATTTCTTAAAATTATGACGAAAAAAGATTATAAAAGGCAAGAGGTCTTAGTTTGGAAAATGTACAGCAGTAAATATAAAATTAAGCAATAATAAATATGAACACTTACTTTTCTACAAAATCATTAAACATATAATGGTAATATTTATTTTTTAAAAAATATATACAAAAGGAATACAGTTGAACTTTGGTAAAACTTGACTGTCTCGATAATTCGACATTCATGTTTCCAATGATTTGTCAAATGTTAATTCTATTGAGTGATAACCTTTCTAACTTGACATACATTTACAGGAACCTCTAAAAGTCTTGTTGATATTTTAGTCCACTTTTTGCAACTGATTTTTTTTTTTTTTGTGTTGATCCTTTTTGAGAATTTTATGGTGTCCAAGTCAGTCAATTCTGTTCTCGAGAAAACTCTTTTAGAGAATTTTTCTTGTACCCAGAGGAGTTTAGATTCTGTGCTGTTAGTGCGCTCCACTGCTAGGAAAAGGTTGGAAAAATGTACTCTGGGCAGTCCCCAAGAGAAACAATGCAGCATAACAAGTTTTTCAAGCCAGTCTTTAGCTAGGCTTTTCTCTGTAATAGACATGATTGACGAGGAGCTCTTTCTCTTTTTAAAAGTTATGAATTGCCAATAAGATATTCAAATTTATTCTGTCTATTTTATTAAGTACTTATCAAAAAAGAAAAGAGAGAAAGAAAGAAAATTACAGATAATAATTTTTGTAACCTTAATGGTAAGCAAATAAATGATACAGAAAATACTTGAAGAGTTGAAATTACTGAACCTTGCTAAGTTAACAAATGTTTAATTAGACAAATTTTCGTGGTCCCCTGGCGGTGTTGAGTTACCGACGTTCGACTGTACTATTAACAAATGAAATACTATATACAAATTTTACACATGCCGAAATAATCCAAACTCTACCCTCAAAGTCAGTTTGGAACATTCTTATTTTTCATAATTTTAATTATATTTTCTTGCTAGATCAAACTAATTTGCAAATTACTATTTACAAGACACACTGAGTTATTGGCCACATTTATGTTTCCGAGTAAGAAAAATCGTGTTTAAAGCAGCGGGCCCAGCCCAAAAAAACCCACTATGTCGGTACAGTGGGTTTTTTCCAAATTTACTGCATATTGAAAACATTTATTTAAAAGAAACAAACTAAATATTACGAATAGTTTGATCAATACTAAGCCTATAAATTGGTATTGATCAATTAAGTTAGAATATTTAATCTTGGTTAGTACATGGTCCAGAAATTGCCCCACCTTCCCAGAGGCGGATCAAGTGAAGTGGGGGCCCCAAGCGGTAAAAGTTTTGGGGCCCTCCACCCCACTCTAAAAAAGGGGGAGAATAAATCCCCCTCCCCCCCGAGAAAAAAAAAACCAATACAGTTTACCGATATTTTTATTTACATACCTCATATAAATTTTCGTCTAGATTTAATTGCAGCAAAATCATTATGTTTTCTGTGTCGACGCGGTTCAACAGTTCCTGTTCAATATACAGTATGGTAGGGATGCACCGATTAATCGGCAGTACTGGTTAATCGGCCACTTTGCCGATTATTAATAATCGGCAATATCGGACCGATTAATCGGCAGAAAAAATATTTTTTTTAAATATTTTCCTTCAAAGTATACCTTAACTAAGAAACTATGAGAAATAATTTTATAAACAGTCGTAATAATCCTCACAGTTGATATAAAGTGTTTAATAAATTTATTCTCCTACTTTGAGTAAATATCATAGACAATGTTGCAACATTTTTCATGTGACGATAGTTATTTCCTTAGCACAGTGCTTTTAGATAACTTCTAGTTTTCACAAAGAATAAAAGTCTTGAATTAAGTTGCTACCAGTTATTAAAAAAATATTTATTAAAAGTACTCTTAAATTGGAGTGCTCACCACAGACTCCCCCACCCCCCTATTTTTTGAATTTTTATGTCCAATTAAAATAATTAACAATGTGTTGATGTAATAGAATTGACAATAATATGAAAATTGGTTCTAAGAAATTTGATAAAATAGAGAAATTATTTTGTGAAAACTAGGAAATTGGAAAAAAATCTTCTCTCAGAAATAAATTACTTACTATCTCCAAACTCGGAACTCTATAAGAGAGAAAAAACAGTGATGGGAAAATTGATAGAATTAAAAACAATCATTCTTATCATTAATCGGCTCTGTCGATTAACCGGCCGATTTTCAACAGCCGATTAATCAGTAATCGGCCAATTTGCTTATCGGTGCATCCCTACAGTATGGCAAAGTTGTTAAGCCTCTCTTCTCCCATTTTACTACGTAATTAATTTTTTACTCTTTTTAAAACAGAAAACGATCTTTCACCTGATGCATTTGACATAGGTATTGTCAAAAATATTTTCAAAAGTGTCTCCATGTTCGGAAATGTGCAAGACATCCCTCTAGCAGCTTGATAAAAATTATGACACGAGAGACTTAAATTGTCTGAATTTTCAGATGTTCTTTTGAATGGAGTCCTCATTTTCTTTCAGAAATGGTCATCGTCTTTTAAAATAGAAACAAATTTGGGGCCCCTAGGTTGGACCTTATTAGCCTATTGGTATATATTAATCCCCGGCTGCAAAAAAGCTCGTTCGTTTAGCTACAGGTTGCAGTTATATCTAAAACCAGTGCATTCGAATTTTAGATTCTAGGAGAATTTCGGGGCCCCATGGCGCATCACAGGTCGACGAGGCCCCACGCGGCCGCTTAGTCCGCGTACCGTTAGACCCGCCTCTGCACCTTCCTTTCCAGGAACTTATTAGGTATTAAAAATAAAATTACACATAAGTTTCACACTATTTGTTTTTTATTTTAAATACTTGGAAGATGAAAATAAGCAATAATTATTCCAATCTATGGTTATGGAAGTTTTGCTGTACATATAAAGTTTTGCAAATATATAATTTTTATAGCAAAAATGATTAAGAGATGGCAAACTAAAATGTAGTATTGTACTAAAAATATTAAAACAAATGGGAGTATACTATCCTATTATACAGGTTGTTCCCATTTAACCTGCAAGATGTTTATTTTTGCAACCGTTCGTCCTAGATGCATATTTCCTTTTACAAAAATTCTTAAAATAAGGTGCAGCAGTGGCGTACATAGCACCCTTGAAGTGGGAAAGAGGTTTGAGGGTGCACGATACATCCTGCCAACTCTTCCGTTTTTACCCGAAGACTTCCATCTTCAGAACGATTTTCCGTTCTTCCAGCCAGAAGATGCAATGTTCCGTTTTTTCCCCAGATGTACATTTCTTCAAATCAAAAATTATTTTTTTAAAAAATAGTAAAAAAAAAAAAAAGATCAAGATTAAAAATTGAGGTTAGTATGTTGTGTTGTACAGTCAGAACGGGGAAGTCTAAAAATGGAAGTTGCCTTGTAGGCATGCATCAGTGAAATGCTGTACATAGCATCCTTGTACATAGGGTGAATTATCGCTGTGTTGTGTAAGGCAGGAATTCAAGTGAAACACCATTGCTATCGCTTTGAATTGCAATCGCTACTGGAAGTGAATTACATTATCATCAACTTAACTTGACACTGACGTCACTACAGGTGGAGCCAATAAGAGCTCACAAGCAGTCAGCGATCTCCTCTTATTCGCCAAGTAGGCTGTGACGTTTTATCTAGCTCGTTTTCATAGGCAAACGTCACAATATTTTTATCAAGAAACGTTCTAATGTAAGTCATTTCCAGTAGCGATTGTAATTTGCGATTGCCTGTTTCACTTGAATTCCTGCCTTAAATTGTAAAACAGTCAAAAATTTGTGTACTCTAAAATGAGTAAAAATAGACTATGTTTGAAAAAGTACAAATATATATGTTTTAAAACAGCAAACAGCTGTTTCGAGGCTGTAAAATGCAAGCCCCATCATCATTGCATAAAAACAGAGAGACAGGTTCACATGCCAAAGACAGTCAAGAGTCTAGTGCAGTGTTTTTTTCAGGTATCTCTCCGGGGTCACTGCCCTCCCAGAGAAAGTCAACTGCCCTCCCCGGAGGAAAACGCAGTTTGCACTATCACACACAGAAAATGAATTTTAAAAAAATAAAAATATTAAATGAGCAAATAAGTAAAAATTAAAGAAATAAAAAAGTAAATACTTAATAAATGAATATAAAAATAAAAGAAATTTTTGAAATATATTGTGAGGTGGCAACAAAGATGTCCTACAATTGCATTTTAGGACATCTATTTCGAAAAAATACCGAGGGAGACTTTGTGAAGCCCATCCTTTTTCTCAGGGTATCATCAATGATTGCCTAACCTTTTTTTTGGGGGGTGGGGGGGGGGAGTCAATTTCAAAACACTTATATGGAGAGTTATCAACTGCATCAATTTTCATAATTTTGTAAAAGATAATCTACAACCTCATTTTTAAAAATTCAGAGATATTCATGAACGCCACGCCTTCACTTCACGTCTTTAACGATGGCCTGAAATTGACATACATACTTCAATTTCAAACATGTTTCAGAAGAGAATATCAAATTGCATTCCTTTTCCCCACCTGTCATCAAAGATGGTCAACAACTGTATTTTAATGATTTGAACTTCAAAGCTTTCCAGGAGGGGAGGAGCCCTGAACTCAATTTTAATCTGATTTTCTTAAAGATAGCTTATAAGTGCATTTTTAGAACCTGAAATTTTTAAAGTTCTATGGGGAGACATACATTCTCTCAACGTTCAAAGGGGGATTACTATTGTTCTGCCAGGACTTCAATTTGGAAAATTTAAAGAGGAAAAGCCCAAAACCCATCCCTTTCTAAAACGACATCAAAATGCACTAAAGTTATGTACTGTTATACTCAAACATATCCCGGGAGAAGTTTATTTCAGCTTCCTCTATTTATCATAGAGGTTTAAGTGCTCTTGTAAACATTTGTGCACCCAAATCATCGAAATAACTCGACAGTTAAAAGGTTAAGTAGTTTTGCCTTAAGATGAATGAAAACAATAGTGACGTGGACTGTACTTGACCAGGAAATCATAACATAGTATAATAATAAAATAAGTTTAAATCAATAGCAAACAAAATTGCACTGTATAACATATTTCTGGATTCTGTTGCTTGGAGATGATGAAATTGCGTGATCAATTCATTTAAAAATCAGTATATACAGGGTGTCCACTCCAATCGTGGACCAATAGCTAATTTCTAAACCGTTAGAGATAAGCATATAGTTTATTTAGGAAAAAATCTCCAAATTTTGAAAGGAATTTTGGGTCTATTCAATGTTTTTCAAAAAATCAAATTTTGAAAGAGTTACGAAATTTAAATTTTTATACAGCCCCCCAGTCCTATCATTCATATTTAGTAAAACATTCTTGACACTGTAACGTTTAAAACTTAAAAAAAATCACTCTTCTACGACAAAAATTGACCGAGTTATGACGTTTTGAAAAATCAAGATTTTGCATTATTTCATGACGTCATCGAGAGATCACTTAAGGGACCATATGCGAAATCCTTCAAAATCTTGATTTTTCAAAACGTCATAACTCGGTCAATTTTTGTCGTAGAGGAGTGATTTTTTTTTAGTTTTAAACGTTACAGTGTCAAGAATGTTTTACTAAATATGATTGATAGGACTGGGGGGCTGTATAAAAATTTAAATTTCGTAACTCTTTCAAAATTTGATTTTTTGAAAAACATTGAATAGACCCAAAATTCCTTTCATAATTTGGAGATTTTTTCCTAAATGAACTATATGCTTATCTCTAACGGTTTAGAAATTAGCTATTGGTCCACGATTGGAGTGGACACCCTGTATATATTTAGCACTTTTCTTAAAATTTCAGCAGGCTTTAAGACTTATTATCTCTATGAGGAGTGCACAACAGCAAATAATTTTTGCGTCAAAAAGGTATCTCTGGATGCTCTTTCGATTGCTACTCATTAAAACTTTATAATTTCAGCAACTATATGGTTCTTCAATAAGGAATACATTTACAGGCTTAAAATATATAATGCTTGGTTTCCAATCTTCAGATTCTGGATCCAATCTATCAAACTCTCTTCTGAAGTAACAGCAAAGCAGATTTTCCAATTTTTTTCTTGATCCACAGCACTGCAATGTCGAAGTAATAGACCAGCAAGTTACCAATATGACAGATCATTCATTCATTTAATCTGCCAATATTAATAAACCAGCTGGTTTTAGCGGATATCATGGTACAAATTCATGAAAGCACATTATAAATGATAAGTTTTAAACTTTAATTTAATCTTTTCCAAAAAAGTACAGATTTCAACAGAATGTTTTTGTATGCATCGCTCAACATTCACTGATTGCTTATGTATGAGATTCCTATAAGTTAAAAATAAAAATTATAAAAAAAATTTTTGTTTGTTATTGTTTTTGTTTTACTTTTTTTTAAATCTCAGAATACTATGCAAAAAAATTTTATTATGTAGAAATATTTCTGAGCTTATTAGCATCAAGTGTCTAATGCATAAACATTTAAAAGTATAATTGGCACTGAATTATTAACACTGTTATAGTAATACTTATATTCAAAACCTATGAATACTGCTGTATAAAACTGCTGTCGTCGCTTAAACAAACAGTCAGTTCCAAGGAATATTATTTGATGTAGTGGGGATCTTTAACATTGTGTCTATGGCATGGGCAAATATTATAATCTGGGATGTTTTAATCGAATAACAGGGGTATTCGTTTGTCCGTTACCCGATTAAGCGGGGCCAACAGAATTTCATTGTTCAAAAAACATTCGAGACAACGTAATAAATCTGCTAGTGAAAATTTCACCATTCCACAAAACTTATGAATACAGGAATGTAGCCACTAGGATTTGAGATCCTTCCCCAAAGCTCAAATTTTTCTTTTTTGACTAAAGAAAAAAATCAAAACTTCCTCTGATCTTTTTGGCTACACCGTCGAGTACTTACAAAATAAATATATCAAGCATGTGCTTGTTTCGAAGTTTTGTTGTACTTATTTGATTTTTGTACCTCAAGACCATTGGGTGAAATGTAAGCCAACATTTCTTAGTTATTCCCCTCCCCCCATGTACATTTATTTATTTTTATCACTTATAATAATTAAATACAAAACATAAATACTACTACACAACAGAATATTTTGAAAATAAATAATATTTAACATTGAAACATCAAAGGGCAAATAGATTCAAATGAATCTATTTTTTCTTCTATTTGTTGCATTTTCAAACTTTTTTTTTTCTGAGTTACTCATCATATTCAAAAATTAGTGTCAGACTGTTGGATGTTCATAAAAAATGCACAAGTCCTATAAATTTCCGTTTTAAAAGTTTCCTACAAATTGGAACAATATAGAATGAGGTTGTTGTTTTGTCAAATAACGATAGTAAGAGACGTTCTATTAATCAAAACAAAATTTTACAGTAGGAAACAAACACCATTGGTGGATTTTAAAAACAATCAAATAGGGCAATAGGCATTTTCGATACAAAACTTTTCATCTGAATTGCAAGAAAATATGGTAAAATTAACATAAAATAAGAAGAGATGAATAACAAGCGAATTGCAGTATCAACTGTTTTCTAAACATTGCCGTTTGAAATGAATCGTTTTTGCCAGAACACATGATTGAAGATTTTTAAACTATTAAGAACACATACTATACAATTATCTTTTGCAATAAAGGGAAAAATACTTGAAACATGCAATGCTAAGTCAAACGCTGTGCCGATTATGTTGTACATACTGATTACAGGTTATACATTAACGAAACAACCAATCTCAGCTAGCACTTGATATTATTGGCAGTTTTAGATATAAAATTCAACGAAACTAAATATAATGCGCCAATAAAACTGAATAGCACAGAAACACTGCTCAAGATATGATAATAATACCGCACCCATAAACAATCTCGCAACAAAGTAAGAGTCAACAAAATTTGCAATGGAAAACACGATCACGGCTACAGTCTTACGTCTGGCATTGAAGACTTCGGGCAACGCCCACTTTTTGTCGTTGGAATCGCCAATAAATACAGTGCAACATCTTCAAGCTATTACGTTGGGAAAAATCTTTAAAATGCTAAAAAAACTGAGAAACTGAAGGCTGATCAATCAGGTTAAAAATACAAAGATTCTAGGGGCTGGGGCCACCCCCAGCCCCCAGCAAACGTAAAGTCACACTGGCAAGCTCAAACAGCAAGCCTTAGCGCAAAGGGCAAGCGCCCCATAATTCTTCCAAAAAACGTGAACTAAAACTACCGCTCAGTTCCTGATTGGCTACAGGAGTTTGCCAAACCAGGAAAGAAGAATTCTTCCGGTACTGTTGCGGTTAGCATTTTCAAGGCTTCGAGAAACAGGGTTGCGTTCGAATATGAAAACCAGTTGTGGCTGTTTAGCGTTAAGGGGATGCTATAAGGTTTTGCCTTGTAGCACCAATAAGAGCTCACAAGCACTCAGCTATCTCCTCTTATTCGCCAAGTCGGCTGTGACGTTTTATCTAGCTCGTTTTTCATAGGCAAACGTCACGCTGACGTCATGATGTTTTTATCAAGAAATGTTCTAATGTAATTCATTTCCAGTAGCGATTGTAATTTGCGATGGCCTGTTTCACTTGAATCCCTGCCTAAAACGTTAATTAAGTTGAACTTTTTAAAATGAAAGAGTGTTATTTTTTTCATTGTCATTTTGAATACGTGTTATAACAAAGTTCTAACAATTGTTTTTATTCTAATTATTAATGACATATTTTTTCTCAGGTACCATTTTGAAAATGTGTTTTTAAATAAAATTGCAATTGCTGTTTTTAGAATGGACTTTTTCTGGCTGCGATCCAAATATTAAAAGAACTTTTTCGTTTAGAATTTTGCAATTAATTTTACAGGAAGAAAGCGGTTTGGAAATAATTGTTTTTGGAAAGGAATTTTATTTGTAATTTAGGGAGAGTGCTAAGTATGCGCTACTTGACATCGTCTTTATTTTTGAGGAAGCATGTGCAAATAATTCGATTGATTCTTTGATGCAGGAAAGCTTTTTAGCGAGCCGCTTTAGCGGGGAGTAGTTTATTAAACTTTTCCTTGGTACTTTAAAGGCGAGCCGCCTTGGCGGCGAGTAGTGAATTGAAACTTTCCTCGCTACTGTAAAGGCGAGCCGCCTTGACGGCGAGTAAACTGTTTAAACTTTCCTCATTTCTTTAAAGGCGAGCCGCCTTGGTGGCGAGTAGTTTTCTCAAACTGCCTTCACTACATTACAGCCCGTGCAACGCCGGGCTACGCAGCTAGTTAATGCATATTTCTCGATGGAATCTTCCGTGCACAACTGAAGAGTACGTTTCACCATTAGGCCAGAGCTAAGGCAGAAATACATGCAATACGCCGACAGCTCTTCAATGCCCAATATACCGACAGCTCAGCTTCATTGGTATGACATCTGCCCCTCCCCCTCGACCTGTAAAGTAAGGATTTTGGTAAAATATGAGTTGAATATGTTTTTGTGTTTAGACTGTCTAAATAAATTTTGCTTAACTCATAAGGCTAGCAGCAATAATTTTCATTCATTGTTTGTGAAAATTAGTTTCGAAAGCGCACTAATTAGTACCAGAATGTGAACTGTATTTCCTTTTAAAAATAAAAAGTAAATTATGTCTTAGAGAAAAGGAGTTTACAGTGGTCTTCTCAAAATGTTATTTTTTGTAAAATTGATAAAAAAAACCGTAAAAACATTACCATTATATTTCTAACAATAACGGTCTAGCTTTAACACAGGTTAATATATATTCCGGTTTGTTTTTTCAATAAATTTTAGCTTTTTTTTAAAAAACAAAATCTAGCTTATTATACTCTGTAAAAGAGTAAAGCCTCTAAAAATATAACGGTAAGAAACTTCTTGTTCTAAATGCATTAAATTATTTTGATGGTCGTATAAGCATAACTTTGTTATTTTCTTTTTTCTCTCCAGAAATATGTATTCAAAAATGCGAAGGATAGTTCCTAGAAAAATGTACCCTTCACTAAAAGGATACATAAATCATTTGTCAAAAAACATGAACTTAGAGAACACATTATTCAAAGTTTGGATCAAAATACTCCCCAGATTTTATATTTTCCTGTCAGAGATATTTTATTTTCTAAAACTACTTTCAGGACGTACGACAGATTTTAGCTTTTATTTATTGGTTGTCAGAAAAGCTTTTCGGACATTTTTTTCCCACTGAAGCCTGTACTTTGATTTTTTTGATCTATGTAAAATACTTTTAATTATGATAGAAAATACAAAACAATATCTAAGTATAGTTTCCTTTTTGTATTTAGGGCTAAAAGATACTTTCTTTGGGGAGGGGGGGCAATGACGAATTGATATTTATTTTCGTTTTCGACGACAGTGTGGCTCCTTTTTACTTTCTTCTATATCTAATACATAGAAGAAAGTATTGGATTCGTGAAAATTTTAGAATGTCGAATTTTGACGGATTTGCAAGTTATGAGGTGTGCTGAGTAAATTTCGATCATTTTTGGAAAATATCTGTCTGTGTGTCTGTGTGTGTGTGAGTGTATGTGTGTGAACTAGTTTTTGTGGTCGCGATAGAGCTAAAACTACTGCATGAAATCGAACAAAAATTTTTGCACATATGTGTGAACAAAAATTTACCACGTGAACTGGTATACCTGACTTTTTTTTAGCGAATTCCTCCAAGGAGGGTGGAGCAATCGCACGTTGTCTGCGCTTGGGCGATTGCTATATCTCAGGAAGTAACCAGCGGAATCAAACGAAAATTGGTCCATAGGTAGACCCTATTAAGTACAGGTGTTGATTCAATTTGTGTGTCATTATCTCAAAAGGGGGGGGGAGCAATCGAGCGTTCTTCTTATTTAATGTAACTGATATATCTAGAGAAGTAATGAACGAAATCAAACAAAAATTGGTACTCAAGTAGACATTAAAAAGTACAAGAGTTAATTCAATTCTTGTGTCAATCGCTTAAAGGGGGTCGTGCAATCAAAAGTGCTTATTTTGTCATTGCACCTGCTGTATCTCGAGAAATATTGCTGCGATTTGAATGAAATTTGGAATAACACTAACCAAATATGGAAGCAAGCATCGATTAAATTTTGGAGCCAATCGCCCAAGGGGGAGGGTGGGGTGATTTTTGCGCTTAGTCAAGAATGCGAAAAATAAATTCATTAAAAAATCGCTTTCACGCTATTTAATTTTCAAAACATCTGAAAATCTTCCATGATTCGAAATTTTTAACTGTTGCCAATTTCTTTTTACTAACAAATAAAATGTTTGCAATTAATCTAAACAAGGCGTTTGCAATGATTTCCAATTTCGCTCATTGATTCTGCATTTGTGGGGTATTACAATAAATGGGAAATTGGAGCTGTGTCCAACTATTCGTGCGAGTATTTTATTTCGTAACCCGAATTCATAAGATAGATATAGAAGAAAGTATCGTGACGGCCACGACAGCTAGTTCAGATTGGACTCGGAGCCTGCTATCGGGTTGGTGGACGAGACTCCACTTTCTCCGGGGTTCACCGGCCCCTGCTGGAGTCCTCGACCTCTGCCCCTCCTGGTGGAGGCACCCATGTCATACTGGAGACACCCGTGTCACTGGAGCACCTACATACACACACATGCCTAGACACGCCAGACAGACATACACCTATCTACACACACACACGGGTCCACACAAACACACCTATCGTAAGTCCTGATTTCGAAAATCCTCATTTGAATTCAAGATTTTTTTTTAACGCAATCAAGAAATGATTGTAGTAACCGATTTACTTGACCGTATTTGAAGTTCCCTTGATTTTATTTTTTATGGTAAAATATAAAAACTCCTGATCCACTGACCTCCACATGGTGGTCCTCCGCTTAGGTGGAGGGTGGACTCCTCCTGTCTCTCAAAATTTCTTAACCTATCACCCTCACTCCAGCATGTTTCCCAAGCAATCCGCTCTTTTCAATTTTTCGAAGTTTTGTGGAATTTATATGCTAACTTGCTAACGTATGTTGTTCGCGGTATTTGTTTTTTCTAATTTAATAAATTCATACAATGAAACGAAATAATATGCAAAGAAGTCTTATTTTTTACAAGGAGTAAAAAGATTTTGGCTGCCAAACCCAAAAAGCGCCAAGAGAATGCAAATACAACAAAAAAATATAAATACATATTTTAAAGTAATTATCTTTTACGTTGTTTTTTGCGTTAAAGAAGAGATTCTTTATACTCTGATAATTTCTAGAAACTAAGAGAATGTAGCTGTTTGAAGCTCAAAAAAATACTTTTTATGAAAAAGTTTTTTTTTAGTTTCATTGCCTTTTTTTTTCCAACTCGAAATGGAATCTCAAAAAACATATTGCGTATGAAATCAAAGCTGAAAGCAAAGCTATGATTTTTCTCTAAAAGCGATGTTGCTTTCAATTTGAAATTATTTCGTTTATGTGAACGACATTAAAGAACTTATTTCCAAGAGAATGACTTTTTTTTAAAAAAGATAATGCATTAACGTAAAAAGCTTTATATGCTCAGACAAAACTAAAATTTGTAAACAGAAGTTGAACTGTTAAACTTAGGGAGATCTTGTTAAGAATTTCAACATTTCTGTTTTCAAAAAAGTACAAGTAGAAAGGAAAATCTTGCACAAAAAAAAGGCTAAGTTCATTCTTTAAAATGCATGAATTTTTTTAAGGTTTATAATTTACTAAGGCAAGTTACAAATGAAAGAAGAGTAAGCAGTGGTGCTCTTTCTCTTTTTATACATTGCCACATGATTCAATTAAACGTAGGCTTTATTCCGCAAAAGCGAAAGACCAAGGAACACAGCAACCTGACTACATATCCACCAAACTATCTACCACTTTTGATCTTTTGCAGAAAATATAGAGTTTTTTTTTTTTTTTTTTTTTTTTTTTAATGTTACAGTAGTAATCTCAGTATATATCCACCAAACCAACGACAACTTTTGATCTTTCTCGGGAAAAAATAAGTAATGGATTTTGATTTTCTTAAACACTACAATCTAAACATCTTTGGACTATATATAGTGTAATTAGCTTATGATGAATTTATTTTTTCCTAAACTTAAAACTCTCTTACTGCTCTTAGAAAAGGGGAAATTTTAGAGCTTTTTTTCCCCTAAAACTGCAGATGTATTACCCAGCTTTAAGACATTTGGTAAAACTCTTTTTTTTTGTGAATTCCTGTTTCGTTATTTTCTTTTAAGCAACTACTTAAAATGGCTAAAAAATAACAATTCGATTTTTCTAAGTAAAAAAAGCAACAACCATGCTTTTACGCAACCGCTCTCTGATTATGGTAATAATTGGAGGGGCTCTTAAAGTGATCTGGGAAAGAGGCCACTTATTAAGCGTTACAAATGTAGGGTAAGATGAAATTGAGGACGGCACCCCCCCCCCCCCATCAGTTGGAGCAAAAGAAGCAAATGACTACAAATTTTGTGCTTGACCACATAGAGATGACATGTGACCTTGAAGCGGAAACCAACTGCTTCATTTTGTAATAAGTAGCAACAGAGAGATCACGCAGGAAGAACAAATTTAATCAATTGAGTAAGAAAAAAATTACTTTTCTCGCCGATCCTACCTATTTCAAAATGAAGCAGTCCATTTCCGCCTCAAGGTCAAGCGCTATCTCTCCATGGTCAAACTTTAATGACCTGGCTGGTACTTGTTTATCCTAGCGTGAATTCAAGACAGATTTTTGTTTATATTCTTTTCTGTCTGGTCCAACTCTGTAACTAGTTTATTTTCAACAACAACAAAGTCGAACTTAGAAGTAAATGGTTGGATGAATATTTCAACAAAAAAAATAAATAAATAGTTTATTAATTAGTGTAAAATGAGAATAGAAAAAGTTCATAGGGATTGTGCTTCAGTGCAATCAAACGTTAAGAAACGATGAGGACCAAAGTCTTGTCATGCATCACAATTGTGGTGTTTCCTTCAGCCAAAAGTACAAAGTTTAGTCATTGACGTAGATAAGCAAAATAAAAAATATATACTGTAGGACCAGAAAATACTTTCATTTTCCGAGCAATTTCTTTTTATTTAATTAATTAATTTATTTATTTACTTTTTTTTCTGTCCAATTTCAAAAACGAAGCGAGGCCTCTTATGGCGTCACAAATGAAAACTTTGGTGTAAAGCCAAGACGGCACATCAACCATTTTTGGATCTCTGGTAACTCTCGCTCTGCAACAATGAAAAATCCGATCAAAAATGCCGGCTCATCTATATAATAGCCTTGCTAAGATCAACCTTTTCGTTTTTGACGTCGTTAGGGAAAATAAAACTGCGACTGAATAATTTTTAAGATAATTTTTAAAAGAGAAAAAATGAGTCAAAAATAAGAAAAAAAAGTAACTCACCCCATGTTTTCGATCGTGCTCTTCCAGAAGAAAAATATTTTTGAAAAATAGGATTCTGTAGTGCTCGTGTTCTAAACATTTTTGTGAAGGTGCAGAAGGTTTTTTTTCAGTCAAATTTTTCAATAATATTTTAGCATCGACCTCTTAAATGTACATGTTACGCATAAAATCTTACTTTTTTCATAAGCCATCATGTTTTATTACTAGGGTAATTAATTATTCTTGTTGGACTGATTCATTATTAGTATAAACGTATCTATTGAACAAAAATGGGATTGTATCCTTCAGTCCAAAAGCACTTCTTTCAATCACTGTAATTAATAGAATATTCCACAAAATAAGACACAAGCACTAATATTTGCTAGCGATTTTGATTCATTGCTTTTAAAGTGATGAAATGTTCGATAAAACTACCTATTGTTGCAAGTCTCACAAATGTACATTAATATCAAGTCACACCAAATGAAAATTTGTTTTTCATTTCTTCCGGTAGTCTGTTTTGTGTAATTATGCCAACTAACATATGTATATTTTTATTCCAGAAATATTATTTCGTTAAAAAAAGGAAAAATGTCATAATTGTAAAAAGTATTTCATTTTCTGACTAAACTGTAGAGGCACGTGACACATATTCTCTCGAATTGTGCTTCTTAAGACATAAATTTTTCCTAAATCTAATATGCTCGAAGAAAATCAAATAAATAAAATGTGTGTTCACTGGAAAATTTCTCTTGAATTCAAAGTTATGGGACACCAGGTGGAAGTCTTGTAACTTTAATGTTACCTGTTAAAGGAAATATCTTAGTATCTTTCCAGTTCTTTTTCGTAATAAAGGAAGTATTATAATCGCGAAAAAATTTTCACTCAAATTATGGTCTAAATATCTATTTTTCTGACCCTCGAATGCATGCTGAGTAGTTTTTTCGACCCGTCAGCAAGTGCATACATAGCTATGACGATACAAATTTGGAAAAAAAAAAAAAGTTTTTTTGTGAATTTGGGATCAATTTGGCGAAGTTGGCGATATTTTACGAATAATCCACTGAATAATGTTAAAATCGCCTTTATTTAGAAAAAAAGTCGTTTTTTTTTTTTGTATTTTTTTTTTTACATTGAGTAGCGACAAACTAGGGTGCAAATGTTTGAATTGATTGTTGAAATGTTTGTGCTCACTCTAAGGCGCTATTATATAGTATTTTCTCCTTCCATGCAGTTTTCTAGAATTTTAGATCACAGCTGCCAATAAAAATATAATTTTTCTTTACAGTTTTAAATTATTGTTCTACACGTTTGCCACAATTTTATACTAGTAGAATAATGTCTATACTGCTAATCGTTTAAGAACTGTGGCTTCCAACTCTCGTTCAAGAGTACAAGCAATCATTATTTTGAACAATTAAAGATAACCGATAATTTAATAAACGTAAAAAGAATAGTTTAGGGACTACGCCAGAGTTTGTCATGTCCTCTTCTAAAAGTGCACATTGTACTTAAATTTCATTAACGTGTGTACATTCATGTCAGGGTTTCAATCTTAAAACTGTATTTAATGTGCAAAAAATGAATACAGACTGTCTGACCACTGATAAGACGTGAAAGTCTGATATTCGATTTACATGTGGATATGGTCGCAGTTGTCAGTTTTTAGGAATTTCGGTTTTCGCAAATATGTGTTGACCTTTCAGTTAAATGAAACCCGCACATCACCTTTTCATTATTTTCCTTCATTCAGATAGACTTGTCCTAATTGGACTTGAGCCAATTCAGTGGCAATCGTAGGCATACTGTCTAAGAGAGCTTTCTACTTAAGAACACAATAACAGCGAAAATCTGCCTGTAATACTACAACAAGGACTATACTGCTTTGTATACGCTAGGCACCTTAACAGCGAAGGGGCGATAATTGCAAACGTGAAATAATACGGCACGAACATGTTTTCCAAATGTAGAAACTTAGCTTTTAGAGTTTCATGCACAAACTTTACTCCTTTTTTTCTGTCGCTGTGTTTTTAAAGCGAAACTGTTTCAAAGTATGGAAAGCGTTTTTCGTGGAGTACCAGTACATTGTAGTACAATTTAAGAAAAAAAGAATTGCTAGAATCTTCGAAAATGGAGCTTTCGTTCTTGTTTATTTATCTTTCCCCTCTTGTAAAATTCGAAAGACTTTATAATATGAGATATAGCATTATATCTTTCTTTTTCCCCTTAATCATAAAAGCAAATATTTGACTCCAGAAAAAGTCTTGAAAGAATTTATTTCACAAAATCAAAATCCTTGAAGTTTCTTCAAGATAAAATCCTTTTGAGAGATAGTCTTATATGTGGGACAATTGTTATGAATTTCTGTTTTTTTTTTTTTTTTTTTCTTTCTTTTTTTTCCAATATTGCATAAGCTTAGCTGGAATAGACAAGTATTAGAAAGCCAACTGGTACTTAAGGAATACTAGAAATAACAAATAGTCCCTTCACATAGCCCCCCCCCCCTTCCCCCTCTTTCGTTTACCTGAAGCACATCTATTTAAACTATTCTTAAATTTGTCTTCTTTTTTGTAATTTGTAGTTGTATACCGCTGCTTTTATGCTCACCTTTTCGAAGTAGAGCAGTTCCAATTCGTCTGACCTTTTGCTGATTTGCTAACATATTTTTAGTTATCGATGCGAAAAAACATAAAACATTTTTAGCTATCATGACAATTGACAAGTACTTAGAATGAATTAAGAATTAAGAAAACGACCCTGATAAACCCGAACTCATATTGAAACGAACTTCAGCGATTAGAACGCATTTTACAACTAAAAATATTGAACTGTTTTCAAAAGGTCATGGTAAACGCGGAAAAGGAAAGATAATACCGGTAAAATTTGCGAATCGCAAAAGTTAACTGTTATTCTAAAATCAATCACAAGTATTTTAATTGTTAAGGAATAGAAACTAACAAAAAATAAATATTTTAAATAAGTGAGCTTTCTTTCCTTGTCGGCCAACAATGACATCAGTTTCTAACAGCGTAAATAAAGGCTTAGCCGCATTTGCTAAAAAACGTTATGATTCAAATTCTATATAAACTTTTTTCTTTCTTTTCGTACTATTTTAAATTTTCAAGTATGTTTTCACCTCGAAAATGGCGAAAAGCGTTTTAAAGGTTTTTAATTAATATCTTCGTTAATTAATGTCATCTGTAGCCGCGAACTAGCTAAGAACACTCTCGATTAACTCTCCTTTCTTGTTGTGTCAGTTGTTAAAAACAAATTAAGTTGATATAAACATTAGTTTTACGTACGATATGATACTTGTAGACAAATTTAAGCTAAACTTGGAATGCCGAGTAAATTTTTCTTCAGAATAAATGCTGGTATTTTCTATACATTCAAAAGTTGCTTCGCAGACTTTTTTTCCTCCTTCATTTATTTTTTAAATTAAATTTATATTTTGATATACAGTTTTGCAAAATATGCATTTCCTGCGCTCTTCCAAAAATATTACAGCTTGCTCCATTTTTTTTTCTTTTTAAGTCTTGCTAGTAGACGTTTGTTTAAGTACAAAAAAATGTAATCTTGTAATGGCCAAAATAGGATTGCAATTATTTCACATAGCTGAAACTTCCCATGTACTCTTTTTTAATTTTACATTTTCCTGTGAAATTTTTAAGAAAAATTCTTGAACAAAATTGAAAACTTACTTTGAATATGCTTCTGGAGCTCTCTTTTGTTAAGAAAAAATACTCTTATTTTAGAAACTGTCGGCACTAAGAGCTATTTAATTGTGAAGTACGAGTAAAACCAGTCCAAGTGGCCACCCCTTCGTTTGGTGAAATGTTGGCCTCTCCGAGGGGTGGCCGTTTTAAAGGGTTTTCGTTGCAGTTGCGAAATATTTTTTTAATATCTAATGTAAGCAATCATAACACATATTGTTTATCTAAAATATGGCCGATACTTTCTAAAAAGAAAACGGCATTATATTTGATGTTTTATTGCATTTTGTGGAGCAAAGACTTTCGTAACCTACTTCAATGCAACTGAAACAGAATTCTTTATCTATTTTTCTGAAATAAACTCATTGAAAAAAATTATCAGATGTTTAACATCCATAGTTATTTTGACTCCCCTCATTAAATCCAAAGACTGCAATTTCGGCATATAAAAACTATAAACTGCGACAAAAAAAATTGTTTTGTTGTTGCTGTTTTAGCTTTTTTTTATGTCCCAACTTAAATTATATTTAAATGATTAAATTATAACCAAAATTCAATGCGTTCCTTGTCACATAACTAAAACATCCTTTTTAATCCACACACCCCCTTATAAATAAATCTTATAAAATCCCCCCCCCCCCCATGCTTATCTCACGTTTTACTTTCTCGCCACTTTTTCTAGTTGTTCCCTTTGATCCCTTTTCCAAACATTTTGGGAAGGTGTTAGACCCTTGCTTACATTAAGCAATATTTAACTGAGCCTGGCACCTGATATGCCTCATCGTTAAATAGGAGATTTTGAAAACCGGTTTGAAACAATGGATATTTTCTATCGAAAATTTAATTTTAATATTACCATGTCCAGAAAACAAAAGCAACTACAAAATCAATTTTTAAAAAAAATATTGAAATATTTCACATTTCATTTTGAATAAAGTCAAAAACTGAAGTTAAATATAAGTCAAAATCTTTCTTCCCTTGAAAAATGTTATGAGAAATATTTTCCCTCGAGAAACGCATTTGTTTGAATTGCTCTCAGAAGAAATTCTTTGCCTCGGTACTTTAGTTTCGTTCCTTTGTTTTTCTTCTGATTAAATTAGGAAACCTAACTTTTATCTCAATTGGAAAAGAATATTTTTAGATGTTTCTTTTAAATTATACGTCTTCTATCATGCATAAAAAAGGCACAAAGTATTTTCATATTTTTAATTTGTTAAAGGTTTCTAAAAGTTTTGCGAAAGTTTACAATCCATATTTTTAACACAGCATTATTTGCGTATGTGAATTTCTGCATTTATTATAGCGAACATTGTACTTGCTTGAATTTCATAACTAAAAATATTCAACGGTAAGCATATATATTTCAACGCACCTACAAACATTTTACGCATTGAAGATCAGAAATATACCTCAAAACTTTAACAAAACTTTTTTTTTACGTGTAGTGTTTTAAATTAAAATTAAGCATCGTGGAAAATGTGAGAAGGAGAGAGTTTTTGGAATTTTTCAAAATAAGGGACTTGTATCCGCCAATATAGACACTGCAAGGAAAATGTATTTCTTTCACCAACCGTGTACACGTCACAAAAACATAATTATGTCTCATTTGAACTCATAAATTTACTTTCTAAAGGTACTAGCTCAACATCGTTAACTTCATTTATTTTTCGATTTTATGCCATGAATACAAAAGCAAACTAAACTGTGGGTAAGACAATTATACACTTATATTTCATTGAAATCTTAAGCTTTTTGAGTTGAAAATATTAATGCAGCAGTAGTTAAACTGCTATGGATGTGCTAGTACGAGTACCATTCATACGATGCTTTTGTGATCGATGTATGATTAGCAATATTTTTCGACAGTCTGCACGCACGATAATCTTCAATGTGTATTTTTTTAATAGCCTTTAAAAATGGCGATATTCATTTCTGAATGCAGTGAAACAACGATTTTGCGCTTCTCAAGGAACTGGGTAAAGAACATAAAATAGGGGAAAACGTAAAATACGGGATTACTTCCCAAGTAGCACAAATAACGTTTAAACATTTTAAGGCGGTTGTTACAACTTTAGCAACCAATCTATAACGATAATAAAACGACGCGTACTACTTGGGAAAGATCACAAATATCCAACGGAAAAATTAGAAAGATAATTAAGCGATTAACTTGTTTTTAAAAAAAGTAACAGTAGCACTAAAGAATTATTCAACTCTCTTTTGATAATGTTGTTGTCGTTAAAAATATAAAGTAAACATTTAAATTTCGAAAATTAACTTCAGCTTTCAAAGCTATAAGTTTCCGAATTATACTTCACACCGCGACAAAACTGATGCATCACCTAAATGAAATGCCTTTGTCCTTATTCATTTTATTTATTCAACTCTTATACCACCCGAGATGACATTTATTGAAAGCTACAAGAACCGGCCATGTCAAATAGCAATTATTAAGCGAAGAGAAAGCGAAAACGAACCAGAAACTTTTCCTCAACTTCAGGCACCGTGTCAAAAGTAATTTTGGGAGAATGTTTGTTGCGACTTGTGCTGAGTATCAATCAATCTTCTCATATATTCTTGATGGCGTTACTTCTTAGATTGTAACCGTGTTCTTGGGAGAGCTAAATTATGTTTCTGCTTTGTGACATAACGTTGGGCACATGGGCAGAAGTTTATGGTTATCAAGAAAATTTCTTTGTGGTAATTTGAAGTCTGAACAATGTCGAATAACTAATAAATTGGTTTCCAGTAAGGTTTTGATCAATAATATATTGTGAGAACATAGTAATTTTATGGATAATTTAAATATTTTTGGAAATTGAGAGCTTCCGGAATGGGATGATTCTTGTAATTATATTTATAAGAAAGCATATGAAACTGTTTGAAAAAAGAGAAACCATTTTCAAGTTCATTATGCAGATATGAACATGTTATTTTTCAAATAAAAAGATCCAAATAAAAAGGCTCAAATAAGAAGAATATAGTTGAAATTTTTGATTAAAATTTTTGAAATTTGTACTTTTTCAATCGATTTATACTGCGAAGACAGTGAAAGTAATAGTTCTCCGCATGTATAAATAGTAGTAAAATTTAAAATGACACAGCTATATATTACTTTTTTTTAAAGAAGATTACAAAAAATGTCAAACACACCTGTAGCTACTCTATTCAGCCACCACAGTAACCTCTCATTCTGACGCTAGAGTTATATAAGTACGTTAACGTAATGTTTCCCTTAAATCGTCCAACTCAGCAGTAGCATTATAAAAATTCTCTAAGAGCAGAGAAAAGAAATGTTTTTGGACTATAAGAAAGAAATGGGATAAATTTGTGAACAATTCAGAACGAAGGAAAGCATTTGAAAAGAATGTTAGTTCTCTTTTCTGTGTAAGAAAAATAAGTTTTTAAGCATTTTTCTATTTATTTAATTATCTATGAATATTTCTCAGCAAACATAAGGAATTGAGTCCTACCGCGAAAAAGTAAATATTTTGTCTAACACGTGGCAGCTGAATAGTAGTAATGAAACGTGCAATAGACAAAAAATTTTGGCCTAAGGCTCTTTTATGTGCAATTTCTTAGGCATATAATGTTTGTTAAAAATGTTTTTTGGATATAAATTACTTTTGAAGTGAAGTGTAGAGCTGTCACGACCGGAACAAAAAGTCTGATTCCAAATAGAGTGGCATTCTATTTCTTGCTTTTTGAAGCTAACACGAAAAAAAGAAGAAAATCATAGTGCATATTTAAAAACTTGTAACGATAGAGGAGAAGGATTTTTGTTTCTTTACTAGAACTGAAAAGTCTGAAAGGGGATCCCAATGGTGTGTTCTCACATTTAAAAAAAAATAAAAAACAAGATACCTAATAAATTTAACAATCACACAAATTGAGTATTTTCTCAAAGTCACTCTCATGTGACGCTGGAATTACTCTGCGATTTTTCAAAACTCCATATCAATCGAAGTCATTAATTAATGTAGCAAAACTTAGAGAAATAGTTCTCAAGAATAACTTGGGCTCATAACAGAAAGCGAAAATCTGGCAAATGGTACAGGCATTACTGCTATAGTCTCCCGCGTCGTTGACTCGGACTCAAATCCTGGCGCAAGTGTTTGATCGGTTATTGGACACTTCCAATTGATACATTGCTATTAGTACATTGTTCCATTACACTGCCTCCGATCATATCTTATATTTCGCTGCGTATTTAAATGGCTAAATTTCTCTGCTCTTAGATCAGCACTAAGATTGTGATAAAAATGATAAGTCTTCTAATTGCATAAGAGTTTGGTCGCTGAGTAAAACTTTCTCGGCTGTTCTCATCCGGTCAAAAATTAAAAGAAAATTCGAAACGATAATTAATTCCTAATCAAAGTTTAGAGAGAAATTCGCAAAAATCAACTAAGGTTCTCGAGACAAAACCAAATCAATTCAACCAAACAATACTTCGGTTCTGATTTCAAATTTAAGGATTGTATGAAAGATATCCACTGTTTTATTATAGCAAAGTTAAATTCTGTAACACAATAGGTTGATAGTATTCTGTTAAAATTTATTACCATTTACTTACTTAAAAGATAATTATTGAGTAAAGCAAAATTTTTGGTAACAAAGAAAACACAATAAACAGTCTTTGAATGTTTAACAATCAACTATATTTAAATTTAATTTAGAAAATTTATGTTTCGAATGAAAGAATTAAGATAAATTTCAGAAATATTTTAAGAACAATTTCAAAAAAGCGTTTTTTCTTTCCAGTATACTACAGCACACTTCTCTTTCACCATTTAGTGCAAAAGCTAAAAAACACACTAATAGAATTTTTTCCCCAACTAGCCTTATTTTCCTATTGTCCTTGTAGAACATAACTTACATCTGCCTAGTCAGAAAAAAGCATTTTATTCATGTCCAATTTCTTTTCCATCACCTAAATAGTGTTTTATAGATTATTTATAATGCCAAGCATTTCATCAAATAATGAAATTTTACTCTTTTTTTAATAATTTCCAAACAATATCAGTTTTTTTAGAAAACATTCAAAATTTCCCACATCTTTTAAGGGAAAAAAAGGCTGTCTGATTTCACATATTTTCCGCGTGTCTTCATTTTACAAGACCTGAATTATTCAGTAACTCTGTGGAGTTATATTCATGTATTAGCCGAGAGGAAATGAAATGTATTCACTATATTCAGGAGCCTACCTCAGATGTCCATCACTGAAGAAAAATAGCCTGCCACCGGATCTCTTTAGACGTCTATGAAAAAATTTTGCGCAGAAATATTCAATCACTTTCCTCCACGAAAAAGAAAAAAAATTATTTACATTTATCTCTCTTTCTTTTAACTTAACGAACAATAACTTTACTAAAAATTTGCGAACAATGATAATTAAACTTGAATGTTAATCAACATTCAAAGTTCCTACTATATAATCACAAAACATGTACAGTGGAATCTTGATTTTACCTTTTCCGTCGGACCAGTGATAAAGAACATACCACGCGGAAAAACGTAAAATCGAGGTTGATAATCTGAGAAAATTGTTTAAAAATTGATACTTATACAATGATTTAGTGGGGAAAATGTATAATCTTTACTTGTTTTTAGATACACTGCTCAAAACAATTAGGGGAGCAAGCAAAAAAGTGAAGAAAACCGTGCAAGACAACCACATATTGGCGTACAATGGATAGTACGCGTGTATCAATGCACAATACAGAAAAAAAGACCTAAAAATATTGGAATTAATTTTTAATTCTTTGAAAATGTAGAAAAAACATAAAAAGGTGGTTTTAGGCAATATTTTGGTTACATGTAAAATATGAAAAAAAGGTACTGTTTAGACATGTTGCATGTGTTTTAATAAGGCGTGTGGCCTCCTTGAACAGCTAAAACTGCTGCACACCTGTTTGGCATGGATGCAATAAGCTTATGGGTCTGAATTTGGGAAGTACTGTTCCACTCCTCAAGAAGTGCAATCTCCAAGTCTCGGACAGTAACAGGCGACCTTTGTCACTCAGCAATGCATTGTCCGAGCATGTCCCAAACATGATTGATTAGATTCAGGTCCGTAGAGCACGCTGGCCATTCCATACGCTGTATTTTTTCAGCTTCAAGCATGTTCACCACCAGATGAGCTTTCTGTGATCGAGCAATATCGTTTTGAAAAACAAAGGAATATCCAATAGCTCCAGCGTGAGGGATGACATAAGGTCTCAGTATCTCGTCTGCATACCTTTGGCCCGTCAAAGTGCCATTCCCAATGATATGCAGGTCAGTATGTCCGCTTATGCTGATTCCACCGAATACCATCCAACCAGCTCATCTGTTTTGTGACCTTTCACGAACGAATGCGGAGTCATTTCGAGTGCCCCTGTCCCTCCATACCAGAACAAGTCCGTTGTCACTCTCCAGACTGAATTGCAACCCCTCTGTAAACAGCACTTGGCTCCAACCATGTTGCTCCCAATTTCGATGTTCAGCAGTCCGTCTTCTTCGCGCCACACAGTGGCATGAGGTCAACAAAAGGCAGACCATTGGCCTACGTGCATAGATCCTTACCCCATGAAGCCCTTTACTTATTGTTTGACTGGACACCCTTCGTCCTATTGCCAAGAACAACTTTGCAGATGCTTAGCATTCTCTATTCTGTTTCGATGGGCTATATACCGTATATACCGGTCATCAGTTGCTGTAGTGGCGCGTGGCTGACCTTGCCCTAATCGACGTCTAACATTTCCTGTTTCTTGGAATCGATTCCACAGCCTTGTAGCACTTCTGACGACTACAACATCATCCGCGGCACTACGTTGTGTTTGCCCGGATTCCAGCCTGCCTATAACATGCCAAGGCATGGATTCCGGTAAGTCATGTTGTTGAGACATTCTCAAGTAACCTTGTCTTTAAAAAACTGCGCAATCGAATTTCACAGTTGCGGCAATAAAACGAACGCTTCTGCAACATCCCGATTTCAGCACTTATCTCCTTTTTCCTGTTTTTGGCCTCATTAACTTTAATTTGTTAAAAAAATTCTCTTCTTCGTTTCCTGGTAGGCTTTAAAATAAGAAAGATTCATTTTATGTTACTTATTGGTATACATCTTGGCATAATTTTGTTATAACCATGTGCTACCCTAATTGTTTTGAGCAGTGTAGTTTCATTTGCAGCAAATTTGTTTCTTTGTTGGCATTCGCAAAGAAAAACAAAAGTTTTTACGTTTTGAATCACTTGATCAGCTCTAGAGACACTCTCCATTATTTGTTGGTCTTCATCGTTTCGTCACTATCATCGGAAGTGGGTACATTAAGAGAATTTTTGATGTTATTGACCATATGCGACATTGACTTCTGGGAGAATTCCAAGAACAAGAATGTTAACTATTGTTGGGAAGAAAGGTGAGATTTGACGATCGGAGGAAGCCCCTCTTACAAAGAACGTAAAGCTTGAACAAAAAAAAAGACCAGAGCCGCTTTAAAAAGCTATGAAACTAATCTTTGAAAAATAAATCTAAAAATTAAAAAATAACGGTTTGTGTGAATGATATAAATAAAAAACTATTCGGCCCTGCTAGTGAAAAAATCGTGTTAAGCGGACTTTCTGAAAAAGAAAAACATAAAATCCGGAATCTTTTAACATTATCGGTATAGATTTCTCCACGACCAACAGAAAATGACGTCGGAAACGGAATAACGTACAAAACGGTCAGCGTTAAATCGGGGTTCCACTGAATATTTTAATTTGTATAAAAGTATACATCTCCCTTTTCAGGTATCTAATAGTTTTTTTTAAGAAATTGAAATCATTGGAAACATTTACATAAGTAATGAACAAAATTTTACAATTTTTATAAATATAATATTATATTTGTATAAAACGTGCAAAAGTAAATTTTTCAGATCTACAAAGGTGCAGCGAAAACAGTTTCCCTAGCAAAACTTCTAGCTCTAACTTTATTTTATTCTACGGGAAAAAGAAACAAGAATTTACAAAGAATGCATGTGACACTTTTGAAAGTTTTATCTAGATCTGTGATTGTATATCATCAGAATTACAATGTGACGTGACTTCGTCAGCGAAAATTTCTTTTAAGTCCAGTCACGATATGTCTGTTTCGGAAAGTTTCCTCCAGAAAGTACTCTGTACTTTAATCCTGACTTTAAGAGCGGTGATAATGGTGGATTTCGCACTCAGACAATTTAAAACCTTCGTGATGAGCCATGCATAGTGGCTGAATAAATTTATTTGCTTTTTACCCGAAAAGATTTAGAAATGTTAAAATTTGTCGTGAGATGTCGTGCGGAAAATGATAAGCAAAAATCGGCTGAGCTTCCATTACTTCTAACGGGCAAAATATCAGAAAATGTCTTTTTTTTTTTTGAACTTGACTTGATTTGAACACATTTTTGCAATGTTTCTGTTTTTAGTGCATATTACTGAGGTTATTACTAATTTCCATGTCTTTCAGTACAGTTTGATTTAACCCTTTAACTGTCATGAGATAGTCTCGGGCACAGCTGGTTTTCGAAAATGTCACCCCCGAGTATTACTCGGGGTATTTTTTTTTTTTTTTTTTTGAGTGCATCGTATTGTTATACCCGAATATATATCGGGAGACGTTTATTTCGGCTTCATCTCTTTGTCAAACCCGACTGTTTCTCGGGTTTGTGCTTGGAAAAGTGTTAAAAATCAAAATAACTTGACAGTTAAAGGGTTAATAATTAGTTCAAGGTACATTAGTACTGAATTATATTGTACTACCGTCGTTAATCAATATTTGCATTGTTAGAACTTTAGAAAGGTTAATATTACTTCAAAATAGAGTATTTACAGTACAAAAACTTTTACAGTAAATTTTACAGGGAGAGAGTAAGAGGGTCTACTACAAATAGTCCCTAGGGCAGATCCAATCGGTAAGCCTACACTAGTACTCAAAAGGTCTCCATTATTTACCACTACATTTGATTTAACCGGATAGAGACTTATGGTATGATGACCCATCCCCACTGATTTGTCAAACCACAACCATTGTAGAGGTGAGCTCACAAAAATGCGAACAAGAAGATCGCATGTCGATCCCCGCTACTTAAAACTCGCTTTTTTTTTTATTCGGTGCTACTAGCCTAAACGTTTAGACCTGAAAGTTGAAATTTTTAGTTATTAACCAGTGGCCCGGTACACATTTTTGATTTAGTAACAGCTTTTTTATCATTAGTCACCACTTTCGCCAAGATTTTTTTCTTTTCGAAAAGAATAAGGCCCTCTACTAAAATGTAAGTGTTATTGGCATAACTGAAACGTTATACACAAGGAATGTTTTCATAAACTGTAATAAAGGAATTAAAAATTAATTTAGAAAGTCTCTTTGCATAACACAAGTGTGGTAAATTTAAATTGCTTGTTTTAAACAAATTTTTCAATTAAGTGAAAATTAGCTCTGGCCGGCTAAGTTTTTAAAAGTCTAGCCCGGGTCAGTTGGGTATTATTTTAAGTCGCCTAGTGCTTTAATCGCCAGGTGGCTCAAGGGCGTAGCCAGGACTCACGTTAGGGGGGTGCAAGCAGTGGTACCCCAATAGGAAATCACTGTGACCTCCCAAAAAGTTCTTATCCGATACAAATTGGCTGATAAAATTTGAAAACAGTGAGACATTATTGCAAGGCTGAACTTCTTCATTTTTTTCCCCTTTAATTAATTAATTTATTTATTTTCGTGATGCCTCACGTCCCTTTTGGTAGACATAGATAAGTATGCATTCTTGTATTTTATTTATTTATTTTTTAATCATTCAGTAAAGTTCTGAGTTTCATTCGGTAAATTAAAAATTTTCTCCTCAAAAACAGGCAAGCTTACTACTATCATTTTCTGAAAAGTAATCAATGCTAGATATACCGCAGTTTATATAAAAATCCCAAAAATTCGCATAAAAGTCAAATTTTTCAATAAAAACAGAAAGAAAAAAGCAAGGAAGAAAGAAAAAAGTGCTTGAAATTCTATTTGCCCAAAAAAGGGAAGAAATTATGAACTCAAAGAAACTATACTTTATTCAGTCATACACACCTTTAACCATTGGATGGTATAATAGATGGTTTGTCAAAAAAATTAATTAAATGGGAGGTCACAGTGACCTCCTATTGGCTCTGATCTAGGGGGGTGCAGCTGCACCTCCCTGCACCCCCCTAGCTACGCCCTTGAGGTGGCTAGTGGCGAGTGGTTATTTCCCGATCTAACAGCATTCTTGGTACTCTATTGAAATACTGTACAGTAAAATAGGATTTTACGGTAAAATGTACTGTTGCTGCAAAATTTCATAAAATTTTGAACGTACATAGAACGTACATAGTACGTATAAAATTTCTTTGCCACACAAATACGATAAAGTGCGCGCTCAAAATTTGTTTCCCAACTTTCGTGGTTTTACAAAATTCTACTTAATTTATATTTTTCTACAGAACACACATATCAAACTCACAAATGAGTGATTTTTTTTTCTCTGGAAAAAAAATCCATATAACGAATAAGAACGAGTTTAGAGCAACGGCCTACGAGTAAACTCATTATTTATTTGTAAACGTTGTGTTAAATTTGCAATTATTTTACAACATTTTAAAAAATTGTTCAAAATTAAACTTATTTTTAAACTTTAAATTAGGCTTCAATTTTAAAATTAGTGTTTTAAAATTTCTTTTAATGCTGAAATTATTGTTCGATAAACCGAAACTGTTATGTGCAGCTTTCTAGTGTTACATAGGTATATAGCAGTAAAATTGACATGAAGGCGATTACATGTTCAATTCTTTATTTCTTTCTCTTTTTATTCTTCTTTCTTTCTTTTTTCTTTCTTTCCTTTCTTTTTTTTCTTTCTTTCTTTTCTTTCTTTTTCTTTCTTTTCTTTTTTTTTTCACTTAAAATAAAAAAAAAAATTAGCATATGCTTCAAATTCAGAGGAAACTTCAAAAAAATATTTACTCAGAAAAAGCATAATTGCTAATGTCAACAAGTAACCCAAACTTCCCTACGAAAGTGTAACTTATACACACAAATTCCAATCTCCTTCGTTTCGAGGCTGATAAAAGCTAGATTCTTCACTGCAAAAAATAAATTGATGGTTTTACAGTATAATACTGTTACAAATCTTGTAAATAGTTGTTGTTTTTCCTGCCTTGCATCATTTTCATTAGTTTTGGTTTTATCTGACGTCATGTTGCAAAAGTATCTGAAGATATCACTTTTATCACTTGTATACCGGCCCCGTAACACTTTGTAGTTTTTACACTTGCCCTAACTTTAATAAGCGTGAAGAAATTTTCGCTCGGAGTGGTGTTTTTCTTTTTATTTCTAGCGTTTTCTTGAATGAATTGTTTAAAGTTATGAATGATTTGGAATATTCCAGATATTACTAGAAAGTTGTCGGGAATTCTTTCCGTGTATAAATAGCTGGCCTTGAACACAAGTCAGTCAGTTTTTCTCAGATTGGATTATTGAGAGGCTCGTTTTTATTCGCTTTGGGCGAATGTTGTTTTTGCTTTTGTAATTGCTTAATTACTGTTCACGTTAGATACGTGGTGCTGAGTTACTGTTGAGAGTACAGTGTACTGTGTGCTGCCTAATTGCTGGATGTTTAGCAATTGTTTCCTGCTCTTATTGTAAATAGTGTACATACTTGTAAATAAATTTATAGTTACTTCCTGAAGATTTTAATGCTCATTTAAAGAAAGTTGAAGGTGCTACGGACTCGTTACAATTTTGGCGCCCAACGTGGGGCATCTTCAAGGACTTTCTTGGAACTTTCTGTGAACTTGGACTTTTCTTCCTGAGGACTTTTTGACTTCAGAATTTTATGGTGATTACTCGAGCAATGGAGGAACAACTAACAAAACTCCTTGATGCGATCAACGCTGTTAAAAGTGACATGACTGCGAATCAAGAACAATTAAAAAATGATTTAACCGCTAGCATAACTTCAAGTCAAGAAGAAATCAAGAATGATATGGCGACTCTGGCTACTAATCAAGAACAATTAAAAAATGATCTCGCTGCTAATCAAGAAGAAATTAAAAGCGATCTAACGTCAATGAAAAGTTTGGTGGAAAGTAAAGTTACCAATATAGAAAATAAAGTGGAGGTTCTAGAAGAAAAAGTTGATAGCGTTGAGAACCGAATCACCACAGTAGAAAACCATATGGAAAAGAAAATTAAAGAACTTGAATCGAAGTTATCAGCATCCTGCAACAACTCAAGTGACTGTGTAACTGCAGCTGGAACTTTTCGTCCATCCATCAAACTGGCTACGTTTGACGGGAAGACCTCGTGGAATATTTACAAGAAGCAGTTCCTCATCGTTGCAGAAGCAAACTCCTGGGACTCTTCCACGAAAGCCTGTCAACTTGCAGCCTCGCTGAGAGGGGATGCAGCTGATATACTACAGACCTTCCCAGAGGACAAGCACCATGACTTCGAAGCCTTATCATCGGCCCTGGAGCTTCGCTTTGGCGAAGTATGCCAAAAAGAAATAAGCCAACTCCAGCTGAAATCCCGACTGCAGAGGGCCGGAGAGACTTTGCAAGTTTTTGCAGCAGACGTCGAGAGGCTTTCCCATCTCGCCTTCTCGAACTGTCCTTCGGATGTTCGCGATAACCTGGCGCTGAACTACTTCATAGACGGAGTGCGAAGTCCAGAAATTCAGACGGCTCTCCGGATGGCGGACATTAAAGATCTTAAATCTGGTCTAGTCTACGCAATGAAGTTCGAGGCTGCACAGCAAGCATCCCGCAAGGATCGCCATTCAATCAGGAGCGTGGAAGTGAGTGCCCCGGATTCGAATTCGACTCGTCTCTCGGAAATTGAGCGACAGGTCAAGGAGATCCTGAAGAAGATTACGGCTCGTAAAGACCAAAGTAGACAACCACTGAAGTGCTGGAAATGTGGCGGTGAGGGCCACGTACGAAAGAACTGCGAAGCTCGCCAAGAAAAGAAGAAGTCTCCCAAAGTTTTCCAGATTTCCCCAAGAAGTGGCGGCTGCAACGGACTCTTCATTTACGCTTATGTGAATGGGTTTCCCTGCGAAATGATTGTGGACACAGGAGCCAACGTTACCATTATTAAGACTGATGTGGCTCGTCAATTTGGACTCAAGATCTTATGGACGCCGCCCTGCGTTACTCTCCAAACTGTGACAGGTGACAAAATCGAGATTGAAGGAAAAGTGAACTTAGAAATAATGTTCGGGAGTGCCACTTACCATCACACGGCATTCGTAGCTGACATTACAGATCCCTTCATTCTCGGACTGGACTTTTTGAGAAAATTTGATTTTTCTATTGACTTTAAAAATAATGAGCTGCACTCGATGAGGGAAGACATAGTGATTTTCAATACCGAAAATAACTTAAAATCTGCTCATCAAATAATAGCCCAAACTGATTCATTGATTCCCTCTAGATCAGAAGTACTAATACCAGGCTCCATCAAAGAAAACAACAGCTTTAAATTCGGCTTAATTGAATATCCTAACCAGAATAATAGCCCAAAAGGAGTACTAGTGGCATCTACACTTGTGGACCTTTCAAAGAATGCAGTTCCTGTGAGAGTCGCCAATGTGAGTGAAAGACCGAGGAATATTAAGAAAGGAGAAGTGTTGGCAACTTGTACTCCCGTAAACTGCATCATCAGAAGAATTGATTCCTCCGAGACTGTGTCTTCCGAGTCCTTGACTTCGAAATTAATTGGGAGTGCACCATTATCGAAGGATCAAAGATACGCTGCGGAAAAATTGGTGGACGACTTCAAGCAGGTGTTTTCATCTACCCCCGAGGACGTTGGTCGCACGAGTTTAACGCAGCATAGGATCGACACTGGAGATCATCCCCCTATCAAGCAGCATCCAAGACGACTACCGTTTGCCAAGAAGGAAGAGGTTGAGATCCTCGTAAAAGAGATGCAGGAGAATGACGTCATCGAGCCCTCATCCAGTCCTTGGGCATCCCCAATCGTCTTGGTCCGAAAGAAAGATGGCTCCACCAGATTTTGTGTTGATTACCGACGCCTGAATGACATCACCAAGAAGGACAGTTACCCTCTTCCACGGATCGATGACACTCTGGACACCCTTTCCGGACACAAGTGGTTTTCGACCCTGGATTTAAAGAGCGGCTACTGGCAGGTGGAGATACACCCCGACGACCGAGAGAAGACGGCGTTTACAACCGGACAAGGCTTGTGGCAGTTCAAAGTGATGCCCTTCGGCCTCTGCAATGCACCAGCCACGTTCGAGCGTCTTATGGAATCAGTGTTACGAGGACTGTCTTATGAATCCTGTCTTGTCTACTTGGACGACATTATCATCATAGGACGCAGTTTTGAGGAACATTTGGCTAATCTTGAGAAGGTGCTGCAAAAGCTTAAAGAAGCCAACCTGAAGTTAAGCCCGTCCAAATGTAATTTGTTCCGCCGTGAGGTGAACTACCTTGGTCACATTATCTCTTCAGAGGGTGTACGAACAGATCCAGACAAGGTATCCGCAGTCAAGAATTGGAGCCGCCCCGAAAATGTTCATCAGCTGCGAAGCTTCCTGGGGCTCTGCACGTACTACAGGAAGTTTGTGAAGGGTTTTTCCAATATTGCACGCCCTTTGCATAAGCTGACGGAGAGCAAACGAAAATTTGAATGGTCCAAAGAATGCGAGGATGCATTTCTACAGCTGAAGGAGGCTTTAACATCAACGCCTATTCTCTCTTATCCTCAGCCTGAAAAATCCTTCATACTTGACACTGATGCGAGCCACGAGAGCGTTGGAGCTGTTTTATCTCAAGAAGTAGACGGTAACGAACATGTCATCGCCTACTGGAGCAAATGCTTATCCAAGTCAGAGCGAAATTATTGTGTCACGAGAAAGGAATTGCTCGCCATAGTTAAAGCTGTAGAACATTTCCATCATTACCTCTACGGCCGTAAATTCCTGCTCCGGACTGATCATGCCTCTTTAACTTGGCTTTTGAATTTCAAGAATCCAGAGGGCCAGGTAGCCAGGTGGATACAGCGGCTCCAGGAATATGACATCGAGATTAAGCACCGAAAAGGTTTGTCACACGGTAATGCTGACGCATTATCAAGAAGACCTTGTTCCGAGAACTGCCATTATTGCTCCCGAATTGAGAAACAGTATGGGACGACAATCCCTACTGCCTGTCAAGTTACTGCTACATCACCATCTTCAGATCCTGATCAATGGAGTGACGACCAAGTTAGAAAAGATCAGCTTGAAGACCCAGACCTAAAGCCTATCATAGAGTTAATGGAGAAAGACAGTCGGCGACCTAGTTGGCAAGACGTTTCTATCTACAGTCCTGCAACGAAAAGATACTGGGCTCTATGGAAATCTCTCCAGTTGCGAAATGGCGTCCTGTATCGGAAATGGGAATCTGACGATGGTAAAGCATTCAAATGGCAGTTACTCCTTCCCAGATCAAGAATTCCAGACGTTCTAAAGGAGTTGCACAGTAGTCCGACTGGAGGACACTTTGGTATCCTGAAAACCCTCCACAAGGTTCGAGAGCGCTTCTTCTGGAGCAAGGCGAAGGATGACGTGGAGAAGTGGTGTCATTCTTGTGACGCCTGTGCTGCCCGTAAAGGACCGAAGAGAAGAAGCCGCGGGAAACTACATCTTTACAACGTAGGAGCTCCTTTCGAACGAATCGGGATCGACATTCTTGGTCCTCTACCGAAAACTACTGATGGGAACAAATACATCCTCGTTGCCATTGACTATTTCACCAAATGGCCCGAAGCATATTCCATTCCGGATCAAGAAGCTACCACTGTAGCAGAGACTCTAGTCAAGCATTGGATCTCGAGATATGGGACACCTTTGCAGATCCACTCCGATCAGGGGAGAAACTTCATCTCTGCTGTGTTTAAGGGCCTATGTAAAATCCTCAAAATTGAGAAAACTCGAACGACACCACTACACCCACAATCGGACGGCATGGTGGAGAGATTCAACAAGACAATCCTTAATAATCTCTCGCTTATGGTCTCCAAAAATCAACAGGATTGGGACAAGAAACTTCCTCTGTTCCTGCTGGCCTACCGCAGTGCTGTCCACGAGACCACCGGATATTCCCCATCACAGATGCTCTTCGGCCGAGAGCTTCGGCTACCTTGTGATCTCGTCTTCGGTCTCCCTCCAGATGCGCCTTCATCGCCTGAGGAGTACGTCCAGGATCTCCAGGCCCGGTTGGAAGACGTTCATCACTTTGCACGGGAGCGAATCAACATCGCGACGGAGAAGATGAAGACCCGATACGACACAAGGTCCACTAATCATGACTTTCAAGAAGGTGACAAAGTATGGCTATGGAATCCCATCCGACGTAAAGGTCTGTCACCCAAATTGCAGTCGCATTGGGATGGACCTTACACAGTTCTCCACCGGCTGAACGACGTCGTAGTGAGGATCCAGAAGTCATCACATTCAAAACCTAGGGTTGTCCATTATGATCGGCTAGCCCCATACTATGGCCATAGTTCGTAAAGTAAATCTAAAGCTACCATGGTAATTTGTTTGTAAATTTTGTAAATAACTTTCGCCTTTAATTGTTTGGAATATAACTTTATCAATGTTATTATTTCTTTCATGTTCTCATTGTTATTGTTTATCATGTTTATGATTGGTCATCATGTAATGTGTGCATCTGTAAGTCTTCCCTTGCTTCCTTTCTGGGGATTGTACTGCCCGGGACGTGCAGTCCTTGGGAAGGGGGCAATGTTACAAATCTTGTAAATAGTTGTTGTTTTTCCTGCCTTGCATCATTTTCATTAGTTTTGGTTTTATCTGACGTCATGTTGCAAAAGTATCTGAAGATATCACTTTTATCACTTGTATACCGGCCCCGTAACACTTTGTAGTTTTTACACTTGCCCTAACTTTAATAAGCGTGAAGAAATTTTCGCTCGGAGTGGTGTTTTTCTTTTTATTTCTAGCGTTTTCTTGAATGAATTGTTTAAAGTTATGAATGATTTGGAATATTCCAGATATTACTAGAAAGTTGTCGGGAATTCTTTCCGTGTATAAATAGCTGGCCTTGAACACAAGTCAGTCAGTTTTTCTCAGATTGGATTATTGAGAGGCTCGTTTTTATTCGCTTTGGGCGAATGTTGTTTTTGCTTTTGTAATTGCTTAATTACTGTTCACGTTAGATACGTGGTGCTGAGTTACTGTTGAGAGTACAGTGTACTGTGTGCTGCCTAATTGCTGGATGTTTAGCAATTGTTTCCTGCTCTTATTGTAAATAGTGTACATACTTGTAAATAAATTTATAGTTACTTCCTGAAGATTTTAATGCTCATTTAAAGAAAGTTGAAGGTGCTACGGACTCGTTACAATACTGAAAGCAGAAGTTTCAGTTTAAAGCTGTAAAAGCGCAGTAATAAACTGTAAAACTAGCAATTTTACAGTTTATTGCTGTAAAATTACAATAAAATTAGCTGTATTATACTGTAAAATCATTTATTTTTACAGTGTGTTAAATAATAAAAATTAGCTCGGTTTGAATACAAAAAAATAGAGGTTTTCGATCAGCTAGTCATAAACGGGTCCACCGCATGTGGTAACGTCGACAAATGCGTAATGTAAAGCTTTTTGTGCTAATTAGTAGCAACTCCTAACCTAAAACGATAAATCTGATAGATGAGCCGTTCAGCTATATGTATAGATTCGAAGTTCTTTCTGGTTAAAAAAAAGGTGTGGAGAAAGAAAAACGAAATATAGATAGAAATGCATAATCCGCAATGTTTGTTTGTTTCTTTCGAAACAAAGTTTTGAATTTTTAATGTCTAACAATCTTTAAGCTTAAATAACATGGATATTGTTTTCCTCATATAATGACTAGTTGTGGACATTAGGGTGGAAAGAAAAACAAAAATTTCGGAATTTTATTCTGTAATACCCGGCAAAAGCTGTGCATGCATAAGTACAAAACACATGTAAAATATTATCAAGTTTGAACAACTCCTTTAGGGTCCTACCAGGGCTTGAATTTCTCTAAAAATACGAAAAAATGTCAATTTTCAAAAAATTTTTGGAAAATATAAGTAATCACTATCTTTGTTCTATAACCATTAAAATGCTTCCTTTTAACACTCTTTTTATGCATCTTCAAAATTATTTACATTCTATTCAGTATTAAGTTCGTACATAAACCGTGAAGTTCCGTAAAATTAATAAAACCAAAAATTGACTTTCTTTACCATTTTTTTGCACATCGCAACAATTCTTCTTTTGTAATCCAGATACTATTTTTTGCAATGAATGGGCAAAATGCAGCTTTTAGTTGTAAATGCAATTATTTTTTCGTTACATTAACAGCCCAGAACGCACCACAAGGAGGTAGCTGCATTTCAGGTGTCATTCTGCATTTCCCATCCACCCAGCCACGTTGTTTACATATTTTCAACACATTTATATCGATGAAATTTCTTTCTGATGTTAAACAGGTTTCTCCTTTTGAATCAAAGTTTGAAGTTAGACTTATGACTCAGTTTTGGCATTGATAATTGCGAGTCATAAAGTTTTTCATTTAAATTCATATCTGGTCTCTTCCTTCAATAGCAATCTGCCGTTTCACTAACCAGTTTTGAACCCTTTAAACAGTCGGAGTGTAGAAGATGTATACTTATTGAATCACTGAAAAAATACAACTTGTTTTTGAAAAGTTGTCTTATTTCAAGAAATCGGTGGAAGATTAAAGCTTTTACAAGAAGTTCTGTCAAGAACTAAACGAGCCTACTTTCCCGTACATCGACATCGGCATTCTCGCATCTGATCATTATTCTCTTGATTATCTGAAACTGAAAATTATGTCAAATATATCTTTTTAGCACATAGAGCTGATTTCGAAAAGCAAAATATACCCCTCTCATCAGATGAAATAGACACGTAAAAAGTAATTAACGAATAAATAAAGCTTTGTCGCACCATTTAAAGAGTGCAACTGTTACAGTTCCTCCGTAGAAAAAATCCTCCATTGTTTTCAAAAATAATAATAATAATAATAATAATAAAATAAATAAATAAATAAATAAAAGTACAAAGAGCATCAAAACGTATTTTATCAACGAAAGAAAAAAAAAAGAAAAAAAAAGACTCGTCCGTTAATAATATGTCTCGAATTTCACTTTTAATTGGTTGCCAGTTGTTAAATATAAATAAAGAATAAAATGTTCTCGTGAATGAAAAATTTTTGTTATAAAAAAAATCGTCTGCCAAAAAAAAAACAATAATAATAAATAAAATAAAACAAATGAATAAATAAACAAAAAATCGTCTGCTCGTTCAGTCATTTTTTTTTCTGAGCCTGCATTTCCGCCACGTTTGCTGAGTCGGAGTCGAAATCAAAGTCCTCACAGAAGATTACTTAGAAAAGTACTTTACAAACACTATTTATCAAAACCATTTTCTTACAAAGTTAGTTTGAAGGAAATCCGACTTTAAGTTCAGAATCAACATTCAACTTAAATTCCCCGTAGACGCTAATGTTAATTTTTTTTCTGAACGGTTCAATATTGAACGAAAAATGGTTCAAATCAAAAAGCGAAATTTCGGAATGTATGGGAAAGCCTCTCCGAGATCTTTCAAACAAAAAAAAAGTTTATTCCATTCGGACGGTTCACTCAAAACTTATTAGGTGGGGAAAGGGGTTGCTTGAACGGCTCAATGTTGAACGAAAAAATGCTCAAATGGAAAATTTAAATACGGTAATGAAGTATCCTTGCTGAGATCTTTCGAACAAAAAAAAGTTTGTTCAAATCGGATTGTTCACTCAAAAGTTAGCATCGCGGGACAGGTTGTTTGAACGGTTCAAAGTTGAACCAAAAACTGCTCAAATCGAAAAATCAAATATGGGAATGAGCTGTAATCGCCGAGATCTTTCGAACAAAAAAAAGTTTATTCCATTCGGACGGTTCACTGAAAAGTTATTAGGTGGGGAAAGGTTGCTTGAATGGTTCAATGTTGAACCAAAAATGTTCAAATTGAAAATTTAAATACGGTTATAAAGTATCCTTCCCGAGATGCTTTGAACAAAAAAAAGTTTGTTTAAATCGGACTGTTCATTCAAAAGTTATTAGGAGTGACAGCTTGTTTGAACGGTTCAATGTTGAACGAAAAATTGTTCAAATAGAAAATGTAGATACGGGAATGATGTATCCTTGAAAAGATCTTTCGAACAAAAAAAAAGTTTGTTCAAATCGGACTGTTTACTCAAAAGTTAGCATCGCGTGGCAGGTTGTTTGAACCGTTCAAAGTTGAACCAAAAATTGATCAAATCGAAAAATCAAATATGGGAATGAGCTGTACTCGCCGAGATCTTTCCAACAAAAAAAAGTTTGTCCAAATCGGAATGTTCATTCAAAAGTTATTAGGGGGGGGGACAGACAGACCGACCGACAGACCAACCGACCGACCGACCGACACACAAATTCCCCATCTCAATACCCTACTTTCAAATTTTTAATTTTTTGATATTCAATTTACCTTTTTATTTTTTTAACTTGGCGATATTTTTTTTACTTGGCGATATTTTTTGGACTTAGCGATATTTTTTAGATGCATTAATCTACTTTTAATACTTTTTTTCGTCTTTCTTTTGTTTTTAACGGGAAAGTAGGTTAAAAACGGATAAAAGTACTTGATGGACATTATCAATGTAATACAGAAAGAAAAAAATGACGAAGATCTCACTATCAAAATTTGGAGACCTTTCAGTCATTAGCTTTCATTAATTCGAGCTAACAGAGTTATGAAGAGCTGAGTTTCTAATGAGATAAAGATACTCGTCAGTTATATCATTAAAACATACGCTTCTGTTTTGTTCAAGAAATTAGAAATTTAAAAAACAGAAAAAAAAATTCCGTGAAAGAAAATTTCCATGGATCTGTTATCATATTAAAAATTACACATTCTATAAAAGTTTAACACTATGAGAATAAATTGACTGGTCAACGCGTGTCTACTTTCCTCCCATTAATGATGTAAATTTAAAAAATATCATAGGTTGAACTGTTAAAACTTAATATTGGTCATTAAAAGTTCGCATTTAGTTATCAAAGTGTTTTCTGATGACTATCATCAAAAACACTTTGATAACTAAACTATGACTATCATCCACTGCCATGGCCAATTACAAGTTCTCAAAATTAACAAAGCAGGCATTTCTTCGAATCAGCGGATCCACGAAGAAGAGAAGATCATCAATTAAATGAATTATAGATTGCGTAACTTTCACTATACATTCAATTCCATGTTTCACGAAAATTTTCTTTCTTTTTTTAAATTTCTCATTTCTTAAACCACCATACAAAACTAGTAATTGTTATGTGAGCTATATGCAAACAAAAGCATTAAAGCACTCATTATTGATACAATAGTATCAAATTTAAAGTATCTTGACTTACCAATTCCAGTAACATTAATATTTAAAAACGGATTACTGACGAATTGCTGCAGAAAAGCTCGTCTAAGGCAGCGTTTTCCAACCTATTATACCATTGATGATACACAAGTTGCTGATTCGTTGTGCGCGAGAAAAAACATTAATGGTGGATGTAAAATAAAATAAATAAGATAATACACAAAATATCGTAGAAATATGTTTTATTATAATCCATAAAAAATATTTCAATTGAAAATATCACACAACAAAGTATTCTAAAATTAATTTTTCAAATATATTTGACAATGATAAGAAAAAAAAAAATAGTTTTTTTTATAATATTGTGTAATATTGTGTGTACCATCAAACGAAATATGAAAAAATAATTGAGTAATATAGAACTTTGAGCCAACTATCGTGCACTCATGTAACTATAATGTAAACAAATAAACACATTTGCAATAACAAATTTCACCAAAGACAATCATTTTTTCGAAGCGGAACAATTTATCATCATATACAACCAAGTGGTAAATGAGACGAAAAAGGTTGTGAAACGCTGGTCTAATGAATGAGAACCAAAATAAGTTAACTTAAACTTTGCCTTTAATTGCCATATTGAGCAGCCCAAATGATGCGGACTCTTGCTGGTGGACTAAATTTTTTGACAATGATAAGAAAAACAACTATGATAAGAAACAGATATTGCAAGTGTGTTTATTGTAAACAAATAAACACATTTACAATAACAAATTTCACGAAAGACAATCATTTTTTCGAAGTTGAACAATTTATCCTGATATACAATCAAGTGGTAAATGAGACGAAAAAGGTTGGGAAACGCTGGTCTGATGAATGAGAACCAAAATAAGTAAACTTAAACTTTGCCTTTAATTGACCTGTTGAGCAGCCCAAATGACGCGGACTCTTGCTGGTGGACTATATTTTTTTTAGTTACCAGTCTGTTGGCACAGTCAGAATCAATGAGAGCACATCTGCCTCCCGCTAAGTTACTGTCTATTCTGGACTGATGAGTTCATAACAAGGACGAAACTGCAGTCTCTAGATGGCATAACAGGGAAGTTGGTATCTTGTGCTTACTTTTACAAATCTTATTTGTGAGCAAGAGACTTTACTTTTTTCAGAGTTTATGTTCATTTCCTTCGATAGTTTTAATTTTTTCATATATTTTGATTAAAAGTAAAAAGTAGGCCTTTATACTACATTTCAAAAATCTCAACCTTAGACGTCTCGGTAGCAATAACGATTTCTGATACATGTTTTGCGGTTACGAGAAATCCCATTTTTATTCGCTATATGTGAGCTTATCCATAGAAAGATATTTGAAAAAAGCAGTGAAATAGTTTGACTTAAGGGAATGTGGGGCAAAGTGAAATAGTTAAGTTTACTTACTTGCTTCAGAAAGAACAAATGTAAAATTTGTACCAAAAATTATTATACATACAGAAGGAATAATGTATTTTGTTACACAAATTTCGTTAAAATATTATTTTTCATCTTCGGCAGTTATTTTGTACTTTAAAAAAAACGTGGAAATTTTTGACCTCAAAAAATCATGGGGTAAAGTGAAAAACAAAATAATATTGTTAGGAAAAATTCTCTATTCTACGATTAACAGTAGTTTTATCAAATAAATGTGTAAACCAACGAAATAAATAACTGTTAATGAATTATAAACGAATAAGTAAATGAATGAATAAAGGAATTAATTAATATCTGAGAAAAAATGAGTGAATAAAACAGAGAATAAATGAGAAAATAAGTCAATGAATAAGTAAATAAGTAAAAAAAATAAGAAGAAGAATGTAAATAAATCAATAAATGAAGAAATACGTATTTGATTTAATAAATAATGAAAAAATGAACGAAATTATCTATTTCATTTTGCTTCATCCACTTAGCCCCGCATTCACTTGACAAATTACATTGAACATTTAAAATAAAAAAATGCCTCATATAAACTAAATAAGGATTGCACTGGACATCACTGGATCTCAATTAATAGTTTAAATGACATTTACATTTTTTTTTTCATTTTATAATAACAATAAATATTTTTGAAAAAACACGAATAATACAATAAAGGTATCAAGTTTTAAAAATGGCTTGTATAATTTTTTGTTGATCTTCGGAAATACTGATTTTTTGACAGGAATCAACTATACAGGGTGTTTCAAAAAAATGTATACACACGTTGAACTTCCATAGAAAATTTATTTACCGTTCTACAAAGGTAAATTTCAGGAAAATAGAAAGCTGAAAGTCCAATGTAAATAAAACATAAATAACAAATGTTAATACTGTTCAAATTGGTAACCTGCCGTTGATGACTCATCACTTGTAGCTGTTCGAGGCTGACCTGAATGACCTTAATGCACATCACACACTGTTCCATGAACTTCGAATTTGTCTTGTATGCGTGTAATTGTTAATCTTGAAGGTGGTTCTGCATCATACTCCCTTCTCCACTGTCTTTGAACTTCATTTACATTCTCAAACTTCCAGTACCACTTAATAACCTGCTTACGTTCTTATAACTCAAACGTACGTCCCCCATGTTGATATTACAAATTCCAACTGATAATATAACATAGAGGGACGATTATGCTGGCACCTGGCGAAGAAATATAATATTAGCCTTGTAGAGCGGGAAAACTACAATAGTTTAAAGTGTGTATACATTTTTTTGAAGCACCCTGTATGTCAAGGAACTTAGTCAAAATACTGCTAGATAAGTGGCGCTGCAAACTTAAAATATTTTACCGTTTGACTTTGCCCCACATTTCCCTTCATAGTACTCGCATATAAACGCAACAGAAGATAAAGAATTTTTAAGATTGTAAAAGGTACAAATAAAAATAGACATTGTAACGCAAATGGAACCATGGATAAACTCATGAAAAGAAAAATGCACAATAAAGTTTAACTTTCAAAATAAGGGAATAATAACTTAAAACATTCGAGACGCTAAAAACACTAAAAAAGTTAGAATAAAACAGCAATAAAAAATTTGAACGAGAAAAAAGGGAAAAGCTCGTACTAAACAACTGAAAATTCCATTAAATGAGTAAAAACAAAGTTAAAGAGTTAATGTCTGACTTAAAAAGGTCTCAAACGAAAATCAATGCTTTAAGAAAACTGATAGAAGAGTTCCCAAATAGTTAAGCAGTCCCAGTTATAGGTTAAGCCCATGCAAAATGTATATGAAAAAGCAGTTTAAAAACATTGTCGAATATAATAATAAAAATAAAGAAACAATTTCGAAAATGCGAAAAGAATTCTACACTGTCGTAAAGTTCTGAGCAATATAACAAATTTCCATTAGTGGAAAGGAAAAGAACAACTACAAATTTCTATTGCCTCTAACAGAAGGAAAAAAGAATTCAATCTCGAAAGCTTTTTACTAGGAGTGCGAGTGAACAACAGCAGAAACAAGAATTAAAATTCCAATTGGACGGAAAGCAACAATGGAAGAATGTGGGTGGTCAGGCGGAAAGACCAAAAACAAATCTTTCTGAAGAAATTAAAAATTGCATCTTCTGGTGGGGCTGGGATCGTAGAGAACGACACAAGAAGTGACTGGGAATGAATATTTGAAGTTGTTGGAAGAGGGATGGAAAAAAAGGCAAATTTTGACCCTAAAATAACTGAAATATAACCTGATCAATCATCTGTTGCAAAACCTTTGTTGGAAGTCCTTCAACGCATATATTTCGGAACAGGACATCTCCGCCGCAAACTTTATCGCCCTCTGCCCCGCATGGGACATCTCCGCCGTGACTCTTATCCCCCCGTTTGCCTTGCATAGGGCAAATCCGCCATTTCCAAGGGTTAGAAAGGGTTTACTCTGGCTTAAAATTTTCATTTTTGGCGACACATCTTCTTTTGGCGACAAAGACCTAATTTAAAAACGGAATTTATTCCAGGACTACTTACGGGAAAATCGCAAAGAAGTCAAAAAAAAAAAAAAAAACACACAATGCCGTGCAAATCAATTTAAATTTCGCCAATTTTACTTCGCCAAATATTGCACTCTACCAGCTCAATCGGCGGATTTGTCCTGTTTTATAAAAATGACGGGTAGAGGCGCGGCGGAGATGTCTCATGGGGGGGGGGGGAGATAGAAATATATTTTGCCTTGAAAAAGAGTTCTTCGAAACTTCAAACCAGTGCCTACAACTAATTTGCGCTTCTGCCATTGGTTTTATTTTTAAAAAATTGAAGTTATTAAACATTAATGACTTGTTGGGGAAGATAGTGAAAATAATTTGCTATCTAAAAGAGAAGACATTGAAAAATTTTTTTTTTCTATCCATTTTATTCAATGGCATGTTCCTTCATTCAGTTCTCTTTTCCAACAGGATCAAAATCGATATGATAAAATCAATTAGTATGTTTTCTCAAAATTTCATTGCCTCCGTTTGTCGAGTTATAATTCTTTTTCCTAGAATTACCATGCATAAAAGAGCAATGGGTATTTCAAATAGGGATTGATTCAACAATGCATCGTTTAATGAGCAACAGAAAACAACATTCTGTTTAGGAAGCAACGTTTTGTTTTTTTATCTTACGGTATATTGGCTTGTTTGTCTTCTTTTTTTTTTTTCTTCAATCTCTTACTGCATTAATATTGAGACATCAATAATTTCAGGGGCAGTTAAATCTGAATGTGAATGTATTTATGCTGTATAACAGCTGCTAACAGAAATTAAAAACTTATCATTTTATGCCTGACAATACCTTTTTACTTTTATAAAATTTCTTTGTTTTTCTTTTTTTAATATTTTATTTGAAAGAAAAGTTGAGCTAATATTTAACAAAGTGCCAATTTGAGTCCCAAGTGAATTTTCACTAGTATTTCAATAACTAGTTAAAAAAATAATTTTCCCCGGAAAGAATATAAGGTTTTGCTATCATTTCATCTAATAACATCAGAAAAGAAAATTTCTTCAGAAAATATTTTTTTATAGTTCAAAATCAGATCGGTAACGTGTCCCCAGTAGCAAAGCTTGGCCTGCAAACAGGTATTGCGCACTTTCTAACTTCCCAAAAAAAAACGCACTTGCACAAAAAACGATTCTATTTTTACCCCTTTGTTAATATTTTACTTCATTTTTGTTTTAATCGATTTCTGATTTTCTAGCCGATGCAAAATAAGCGTGTCCCTCAGTTCCGCCGTCAGAGCGGTAACAATAACTTCCGATCTATATTTAGGCTCCCAAAATCATTTCCTGCACCGATACCACGTGATACTGAGTACCTGGTGTGATGTTTTATCGCATCGTAATTAAAAATTTGCATTTCTGCATCTAAAATTGCAGGTAAGATTTTTTAAAGTGATTTTATAAAATGTGTGTCATTTAAGTCATCAGATCGGTAACACGCGCTAAAATGCGCAGTTTTTATTATTTTAAAAGTTATTTTATATATAAGTATAGTCCTTTATTACAAGTGAAAAAACCACGTGTTTGATTTTGGTTTAGCGCGATCGACTCGGAAATTAAAAAAAAAGCTTTGTCGGTTTGTCAGATCGGTAACAGTCAGAGCGGTAACATTGAAAAACAGCGAATATGTTACCGAACTAACTCTCACGTTTCAGAATTATTAAAAAGCAAAAATCATAGGTTTTAGCCATATATATTGAATATTTTTGTTCTTAAAAAATGAAAAGCAATGAGTTTTAGTACAATTGCTTCATTTGTGGTTTGTATGACCTGACAATAGAAGTTAGTAAAATAAGAAAAATTGACACTGCAGAAATTAAGTTAATTAATTATTATTATTTTATTTATTTATTTATTTTTTTTTGGTGCTTCAATTTCTCATAACTTCGCTAAATAACTAGATAATAACTAGCATGCTAAATTTGAATTTCTGATCAAGAAATTAAATTTCCTGCAACTAATTAAAGAAAAGCAAACAGCAGAGTTGTGTGTTGAAAAAGTTGAAGTTGTGTGTTGTTTCAAAACAAAACAAATGTTTTATTAGCTTGGATTTGGTAATCTCATAATTTATTTTATCTAAAAACCTTATCGCTCGTTTTTATTTCCAAAAACTTCCTTTTTATAGTGAAATTTGATTTTTTATCTAATATATATATTTAATGTAACTATCTTAATTCTATGTTAAAAATGCAAGGAAATGATATCATTTTTAGAGATGTAAATGAAGACTGAAAGCATAAACTCAGATATGTAGCTCATATTAACATCAGATCTGTAACACTCATCAGATCCGTAACGGCCAAAATGTGAGTCCTCTAGGGGGGGGGGGTAAATAACTTGCTTGACCTCCCCCTTTTTTATTTTCTTGCATTTAGACCCAATTTAGACTTAGAATCCAATATTATTTTTTTCTGCAAAAAAATTTTTTTATCAGGAAACTCCAACTTCAAATTGGCACTTTTCAAAATATTGGCTCAGTTAACGATTACCCCTTTGTTATTCAAAACGTTCATATGCGAAGTAAATTTACTTCTAAAAACAGAAACAGCATCTTAAGTTCTTTATTATTTAATACTTGACCAGTTTTTATTTACATCTTGTGCTGTAACATTCCTATTTTACAGCATGTTGTGAATGCAAATTCGTTCGATTAACTGTTAAATAGAGTTGGACTCATTTATTTTTCTTTGCATTTGCATTGTGATTCCTATTTTGCATAAAGTAGCCGAATGCAGGTTTGTTCCACGTTATCTAACTTGGTGAAGGAGCTTCAGCTCACTATAGCTTGCCAACTCCATTGAAATGCTATACAGGTTGATTAAAGGTAGGCTTTTTTTATAACCTACCTTTTTCTCTATCACTGAAAGAATTGATATTGGTCAAAAATAAATAATAATTTAGAGACTAGCACATATCAACAAGAGCTGGCATCCCTGAAAACTGATAGATACATTCACTTCAACCTGTACACAGGATGTTAAACTTTAAATTCCATCTGCATCCAGACACCGTATGTTTCTTTTCTAACTGCACAAAAACATTTGGATTTAAAGAATCCTCAAAAACCTGTAATTTAATTAGTTTCAAAAGTTAAAATACACATTTCTTCGCTTGAACAAATTCAGCTTTGAGATTGATTTGTCAACTTAATCGACCACATTCACTTCATAATAGCTAAAATTAATTTTTGTTTTTACAACGTTGTATAAAAAGAAGAATATGTGTAGTCACTTCTGATTGGATTATTGAATCCGTAACTCTGCAATGAGTGACGATATATTATTACCTCAATTGTCTTTTACATTATAAAGAGAAGTACAGCTTGAATAGGAAAAGAAATGACAAGGAACAATAATTATAAATGGAATGCACAATATATTTTTTTCAGAGAATTAGCCAACAGTTTAATAAAGTCAAATAAACATTTATGCGAACAGTACTTTTGAGGGGAACACGTTCTCTGCGAAGTAAGATAAGAAATAAGCCAATGCTTCCTTAGAGAATACTTTCGATAAGAATTTGATGAGTTTCAATTTCAGATAGAAATGTCTACCCCAGAGGAAATCAAAATTCTAGTGATATTCATTATTCTGTAAACTTGTACATTTTCGTTCTGATTCACTCAATTGAGAATATAAATTGCAACATTAAAAATTTTAGATTTGTATTTCTTTTACTGCAGAAAATTTTGAAATGACAAGTATGTGAATGCTATGTGCAGTAAGAGAAAATGAAAGCAATCCCAAAGGGTTATGAGTTTGTAAGATATATTAGTTTAAAACAACATTTATCTAGATTATATTTTATAAATGTTGGAAGGTCTGTGAATAAAATCTATATATATATAAAAATGTATGTATGTATTTCTGTTTGCTCCTTATACAAATCCAGTTTTCGTCGCATTTTTATCAAATTTGGCAGAGAGGTTCCTTGATGCACTATAATTCACATAGGCTCGGTTTTGAAATTAAAAAGAAAATCTAAAACGCTTAAAATTCAAAATTTTTGTCTCAAAATAGCCATTTTCTTTCAATTTTTAATATATAGAGAGTAATAGAGATAAGCCTTTTTTAGCATACAAATTGATAAAATTTAACACATTTAAATATGAGTATTTTCCAACAAAGTTATGATTAACATTGAATTATCAATTTAAAGCTCACCCATTTCATTTCAGTATTCCAATAATTTGTTTAGAGTTTATTTGTATTACTAAGCACCCGGACAACGCTGGGTAATAAACTAGTATGCTATAAAAATGCCTTTTCAGATGAAAATAATAGTGCAAAAACCATTGTTGGCGCAGATGCAGGTACATTCATAATTCTCTTTCATCTACTTTGATAAATCTAAGAATGAAATATGTACTAGAAGTGCAAACTGAGTGCAAAACGATGGTATTGGAAAAAAAAATCACTATTGTCCAGACATAAATTTATTCATATTTCCCTCTGATATACACGATACTGGATATTTTAGTTGATAGGTCAAATTAGAATTAATAGTCGGGGATTAAAAGATGCACTAAAAGCTCCAATTCAAATGCAAAATGATGCTACAAAAGAAGAGCATTATCAGCACAGATGCAGGTATATTCATAAGTGTCTCTCATTTGCAGGATGTGAGAATTTTAATTGAGTTTTATGCTCTTCAGTTAATTTCAAACCCATTTAACTAAACAATAATTGAATCGTTTATTTCAGAAACCCTTCAAACGACTAAACTTCGAATTTTAACCCATTAATGTCTAGCGTCCCTTTTTAGGAAGGGTCCAAAAAAGGGGTCTGAATTTCCGAAAAATGAACATTTCAAGAAAAAATAGTGTTCAATTAGTACCTTGGTATTGTGTCAATTAGTTATGAACAGATTTCAGCACATAACCATTGTAAAGTGTGTTCCGTAGCAGTATCAAAAATGACATCGTTCACAATCTCAAGAAAAAAAGCTAAGTTTTTTAAGTTATTCCCAGCTTCCTAGTTTATGTTAATTGCTGATTTTATTTCTTCTTATAAAATGTCTTTTTAAATATTATATCTCAGGCATAAAAAAAATTTAGTAA